>VXBW01008310.1:361793-401554 GCA_013400375.1 Thinocorus orbignyianus | reverse complement strand
TGTAGAAGGTAGAGAATCTCCCTGGGGTTGAGGATGGGAGTTCCTCAGAGTCTTGCCCTTCCTCTGTCATGGCCTGATGCTGTAAATCTCCCTTCCTCCTCCTCCCCGCCTCACTCTACCCCCGAAAAAGAGAAAAAAAGATAAAATCTGGGTCTTAAGCAGTTACTAAAGCCAGTTAATAACATCATGCATGGGTATTTGAACTTGTAAGTTGCAGAAGGGATTAGAGAGAAGTCACACTACGCCCGGCTAATGATACCATCCTAACTGGGGGGTGGGTGGTGAGGCTGCCAGGTGGAGGTCAATCCGCCCACCATGGTGACCACCCTGTGCCCCTCACCACAGTATTGCTGGGACCATAGGGAAGCACTTTGGAGGGCCCTGTTATCACCTTGTAACCAGGGCTTTTGGGATCTGTTTTTGTCCTTCCCCCCACTCTGTGCTGAACCACTGTTTGTATTAACTAATTTCCTGGCAAGATGGGACAGCAGCTCCTCAGAACTGGTCATGTCCATGTTGGTGCTTTAGGGACAGGCCTGTTTTTGGACTCTGTTATGACTTTGAGTCATGTAATTCCTTATAACTAAAGGAGTTATATTTTGGAAAGGAATCTTTGACATGCCAGCCAAGTGGGATGTTTCTGTTGCTCATGTTTATGTCTGTTGCAACAACGTAAGGATATATTTCTAAAATGGTTTATACTAGAATGGTAAAGCACAGAATCACAGAATGATATGGGGTTGGAAGGGACCTCTGGAAGTCATCTAGTCCAACCCTCCTGCCAATACAGGTCCTCCTGGACCAGGTTACACAGGGACGTATCCAGGCAGGTTTTGAATGTCTGCAGAGATGGAGACTCCACCACCACTCTGGGCAGCCCCTTCTAGGGCTCTGCCACCCTCAAAGTAAAGAGGTTCCTTGTAAAAACTCACATATATTTAATGTAGGAACAGTCATGGGATGCGTAGAATTCAGGTGAAACTGATCTTGGTCCTCCAGAGGTAGATGTTTTGTTGCCATCTTTTTTTGGTTCCTTCAGCTCTTACTGGAATCTGAGGCACATAATGTTGGAAAGTAATGGTGAATGGTCATTCACTCCTCCTGAATGCTGCTGGTTTAATTGTCTACACCAAGAGCATAGATCTTCTTCATTTACTTAATGATTTGTAGACTATTATGGCTTCAATGACACCAAAAGCCGTGTGGAGTGTGAATAAGGTCGCAGCAGTGAGCAGGAGACCCATGTGATAAAGGGAGATAGGAGATTGTGATAAGCAACCACCTTCTGCTTAGCCTTATGACCTCTAGTTTGTACGTCAGCATGGAGAAAGTGAAGCTAGGTTAAAACAAACTTCATAAATAAATGACTATGGGAAACAGTCAGTGATTTGTCCTCTTTAAGAAGAGTTTGTTGAGAAAAATATGTCTCGTGTTTTGGGTCAAAACTTGGTCAGTCTATCTTTGGACATGAATAGGACCAGCATTTTGCCCTTTGTAAAAGGACCTCTATGGTCTGAGTTGGATCATTTTAATTCCAGAATAAACTCTGTGCCGCTGAAAAGGAGCACATAATTGTTCTTTAAAATCTGATTTGTTTTTTTTTAAGATATGTCTTTTCAAGTAAGTTACATTTATTCTGCTAATAATGTCAGTTCTCTGAAAGGGGCATTAGCATAAAAAATACTCCGCTCTCATTGTCATGCAGAATATTATCTTTAGGAAACAAGAGTTTGGGGTGTTATAAAATAATATCATTATCATGAGAATAATGGTAATAGTTTAATGTAATTGGAATCTAACACACAATAACCTTGTATGAGAAAGCTGGAGTCAGTGACAGAAAACCTGTGGGGCAAGGATGAGATCACACAAATGTGATTTCTTCTCACCTGTCTAACTCAGCAGCAGTCGTGTTACATCAAAAAATGTAAAATTAGCCCTCTTTTGTGTAAAGTATGAATTATTGTCTCTGGCTGTTCTCTGCCACAGAAAGGAACTGCTGTTGTAGTGTCTCAGAATTTGTTGTAGGTGCATAGGAAAGTATAACCTGCTGCTGATACGGGTTGAAACGGAGCCAGAGCTAATTCTTCACCTACTTTTCTATATTAAAAAAATTGCTTCCAAACTGGCCATTGAAACCTCCTTCTCTGTGGCCTTAATTGGTGTAAGCACACATTGTTTAGGTTACTGTTCAGCTGAGTACTGAATATCTTATGAGGCAAAAATATTTTACCAGTGAGCATAAATATATTGTTGGGAAACAGATGAATATTAATTTTACGTCTTCCTCTAAATTCCCCTAATTCTCAAATGGCATAAATTGGGTTTGTATGGCAGCCACGTAGACCTTCTTTTTAGTTTAGCAGCATATACATGGGCACATTTTGGTACATGCAAGCTTCCATGTGCCTATGCCTCTGTGCACGTCACTCAGAACCTGGAAAACCTATGGTCTGTGTCTTTGTGTGCATCTTTGTGAAGTGGGTTCACTGCTCTCCACCGTACCCACAGGCTTGACCTCGTTTGCTTCAAAAAGGCTTCACGGGCTGAGGGAAGACCCACACTGTGACACAGGCACCAGGAGTGAGTTGTCTTCACCACCATTCTATACTGTCAAGACAGAATTCATCCATTTCTTTCCTGAGTTGTGCTTTACCACTGATGGCCGATGGGATAACCTAAAATAAATACACAAAGTCAAGTGAAAGTACAGCATCATTGTAATAAAATCAACTTTTTGGCTGGTAGCTAAAGAAGAGAGATTCCAGGATTTTATTGGAAAATGGTGTTTAAATTGTTTTCCATTCCAGGAGAAGCAGTGCTTTATTTGCTGTAGAGTGGTCTAATGCCACTTCGAATTTTGTCCTTTTCTTAAAATAAAACTAAAGAGGGAAAACAGGGTTCAGCTTTAGTAGTTTAAAAACAATTTACCAAATATAGCTATGTTAGATATTACAACGTTTTACACGCTGCTACATCATTACAGTAATCTACTGCCCAGAGTCATTACGCACATTCCTGGGTGTCCTTCTGATATCTCTCCAGTCCACTGGGTTTTGAAGTGTGATTATGCAAATTTTTTCACTGATAAATAAATTACTTTAATTGTAGTTGAAATACCACTCAAATTCTTAAGACCGTTGCCTCTAAATAATATATTATGCATTACTTAATTATTTATCAAGATTAATTCAAAATAACTGTAGGGCAAAGCATGCATTTATTTTTAAATAGCACTTTTTTTTTTTTTCCCCACCAGGTACAAAAATGTTCCAGGTGTCAAAAATAATTAAAAAAAACCAAACAAAAACAAATGAGAGAACAAAGTTTCCGTAGTTAAATGTAAAGTTTTGGTTTAGATTAATAATAATGCAACAGCAACACCATTCTTACTGCCACTGGGCTATCAATTCTAATATACGTTGGCCAATATATGTAATTTCTATGAGCAGGAAGATGAGACAGGAGCAGCTAAAGTGAGTGGAAAGTGAGTGTTTGTAGCAGTAATGAGAAGCACAGCATTTTCCACTTGCACTGGGTGAGGAGTCAGCAAGATTTTGGTGGCTGTAGATTTAGTGAGGAGCATCACAAAATTAAAATCACGGGCTATGTGGATTTTAAACCCGGCGCTCGTGGAAAGTCTCAGTGAGCTGCCTGGTGGTTATTGGCAGCACCAGGCTGCATCCAGGGGCACCGCTCAGCTGCGCTTGCCAAGGAACTTTTATTTTCAGTCCCATGCAAATTGTAATTTAATTTAATTCTGGCCTGGGTTCTTGTCGACATTGTCACAGGCGCCAGAAGTTTGCGGCGTGCACACAACAGTTTTTCTTTTCCCTTTATCGTAAGGGACCTTTATCTGGCTGCTAATGAAATACAGGAGATTGATTGCAGAAAACCTGCGAGGGCATATTTGCCGTGCCATGTAGAGTAAGCCCCATTTGGTGCATTAGCATTTAGCCATTTTATCAAATTTGGTGAGAAAATGACTCACGTATGTGATTTAATATGCATCAGCGGTAACTTGTAACATCCCTATGAGAAGAGAGGAATTAAAAATTCATTAGGAAGCCAGGCTGGTGTCACTACATGGTTAAAACATTATTAAAGCATATTTCAGTGTTTTGCTTACACCAGTGTTCTCATCATGGTGCCACCATTTCATGACAAAGAGCGTAGGGGAGAAAACATTCAACTTAAAATGTCTGCTGGCACACATCGCTGGATTTGTGTGTCACTAAACAATGAACGAGCAGAGCCTTGAATACCAACTATTTAATTAGCACTTTTGCCAGCCATGCATAGAAAATGGCTCATTTACATGCGTCATGCTTAGCGATTATTCCCATAAAAACCTACCGATTTTTTTTCAGGTTGGTTTTTTTATATGTTTTTTTTACTATGTACAGCATTCTAGTTTGCCAGCGTGAGGAAACCAAAACATATGTTATTATTTTAAAAACCTTGAAATTCCAAAGTTTAATTAAAACATGTAAAGTCTTTATATTTTTCTTGGAGGTACAGTTTAATTATTTAATTTAACCTTAAGTGCGCCGTAAAAGGCTGGTTACAACTAATAATTAAGAACTTCAAAGGGCAGCAGAAACCCTCTAACAGTCCCCAGTTTAATTAAAGGCCATTATTGCAGACCCCTTGAACGTACAGTTACATTTAATGAGAAGTGGTGACTTGTAAATGCTGCGGTTGAAGGATGCCACTCCTGTTCTAAACACTCTTGATAGATGATGCTGAAACATGTAAATTCTCCCAGCGAAATACTCTATTTTGAGCATAAACGGGACGCGTTTGTGAAATTTTTTAAATATTTCTGTCACTCTGAAAGTGGGGCAATTTTGAAGCATTTTGCTTAGAAATATTCATTAGCTCTGTTCGTGTCTCTCAACATCTGTGAAACAAATAGGGTATCACTGAAGGAAAAAAGACATGCCAGTTAATGTAAATGAAAGTCAGCTGCTGGAGCACATTTTGCTATTAATGTAGGGTATGCAGACACTTCCCCTTCCTGCACCAGGCACTATGTTGAACACAAAGGGTTAATTTCTGAGTTTAGTTTAAAAGAGGATTCCACCCTCACCTAAGGAAAAATCAAACCTCAGTGTATTTACTGGGTGTTTGTACCTGCAGCATCTATTGAAGTATCTGCAGGAATGTGGGCCAAAATACCTGTCAAATCAAAATATATCACAAAAACTATTAGTCATGAATTGAGCCCAATCCTGCAAGGTCCCTGTTTTTCAGACAGTCATTGCTTTCCCGTGGTGTCTCTTGAATGAGGCAGCTCCAATAAATAAGAGCTGCTGAAACAAACAGTGGCTGTAGGTTGGGCCCATCATATATAAAATTAAAAAATTCTCATTAAAGACTCTGGTCTTCTGTATTTTGAGTTTTAAATTGGGTTTTGACCTATTCTGTCTATGTTTTCATCCCTGTGGTTTTGCTCCCTCAGGTGAAGCCTGATCCGGTGCTTATCTGGCCATCAGTTTCACAGAATGTTAAAGACCACAGGATATTTGAGCTCTGTTCATCTGAAGATGAACAAATAAATATGCAATTTTAATGTTTTAATAATTTTAGAAATTATTAATCCTCCCCCCCTCCCCTTAAATAGTTGCACACAGTTTAATGATTTTAAGGAAATTCATTCTTTTGTTCCATTAATATTGAACTTAGAATCTGAATGCCTAATAATTTGGAGGATGCAAATGAAACAACTCAAGTAACTGTGTTTGGAGATGCTATGGATACTTGTGGGAAAAATTAAAAGAACAAGACTAATCAAGACAGGTTAGCAATATTGTCCGGAAATCAGAGGATAAAATTTAACATGGCAAGAAATAAGGTGATGAATATGTGGGGGAAAAAAGTAATCTGAAACACAAATAAATATTTAGTAGAAATGGATACTAAGTAAGAGGAAGTGACTTAAGAGTGAAAGTGGAAAACAAGTAGTTACAAAGTTAAAATATGATCTTATTTCTTAAAAAAAATAAAATAAAAAAATGTAACAGCAATACCTTTTATGCCATACATTTAAAAGTATCATGTTGGGAACCCGTAAT
Organism: Thinocorus orbignyianus; assembly: GCA_013400375.1. NCBI lineage: Eukaryota > Metazoa > Chordata > Aves > Ciconiiformes > Thinocoridae > Thinocorus > Thinocorus orbignyianus. The sequence continues at coordinate 395,477 of VXBW01008310.1, read as the reverse complement.
TTCCCCATGGTGGTATTAGACTACCTAGAATACAGCATGACATTAAAAAAAAACCCCAAAACCAAACCCCAGAAAGAACTGCAGTGACTCCAATTCCTCAGATTAAGAGGAAAAAAAGGGGAAAATGGTTGATGTGAGAGAATAGAGGGTTTGATTCAAGAAGAAACCCTAAGAGAAGTGGCTGAGCTAGCCAATAAAAGCAAATGTGAGTAGGTGCTTGCATAGCAGGTAATGGTGCCAACTGGTCATTCTTTGAATGGGTCAAGAATTTTCTCTAATGTTGACCAAAACCTGGCCAATACAACCCAAAACAGAATGCAATATTAGAGCAGTGGTGGCAGCCTTCCAGTGTCTGAGGGGAGCTTCAGCAGATCTGGAGAGGGACTCTTGGTCAGGGTGTGTAGTGATAGTATGAGGATTAATGGTTTTAAATTGGAAGATGGGAGATTTAGATGAGATATTAGGAAGAAATGCATTGCTGTGAGGGTGGTGAGGCACTGGAACAGAGAAGCTGTGGCTGCCCCATCCCCGGAGGGGTTGAAGGCCAGGCTGGATGGGGCTTGGAGCAACCTGGTGTGGTGGGAGGTTTCCCTGCCCAGGGCAGGGGGGTTGGAACTTGATGATCTTTAAGGTCTCTTCCAACTCTAACCATTCTATGATTCTGTGATTCTGTGAAGATCTGTGTACTTAGGAAACGTAAACGAGAAGAAAATGAGTGCAGGAGCTTACTGGGTGAATATTTAGGAAAATTCCTAGTAAGGAGGTTGATGGTTGGATGAATTAAAAGGAACCTACAGCGGCTCCATTGCTGGAGTCATTTAAACCTGGAGCAGAGAATACTCCAGAGAACTCATTGCAGTTACAATCCTGCGTTCTTAAAAGATTGGCTAGATCAGCTTCTAGATTTTCTTTTCATCTCTTATTATTTATGATCATATGGTCATTTGATTCCAGGTGATTCTTTTGCCTATGGATAATCTTCAAATAAAATGTTTTCTGAAAACAAATCTGCACAGTTCATTCGCACACTCATTTTAATATGTGCACGATAGAGACCTATCATGATAGCGTTTGCTGCCCGGCTGCTGTTGTGGGAGTAACAGGAATACAAACATTGGCTTGAAATATAAATTCGAAAACCAGAAGCGAAAATGGTTGGTTTAAGATGCACAGCCTTATGCTGAAGATCCCAAAGGTATAATTATATTATAGGCACATTCCTTCCATTTATTTGACATAGATAGATATGTACTGCCTTTGCCTTTTCCACCGTTTCCTGTAAGGCAGTATCTGAATTATTATTCTCTGTGAACAGGCGAAGCACAGATATATCATATTAGATATCACTATATTGTGGTCTGTAGCAACAAATCACGTGCTTATAAATATGATGGTTAAAAACATGTATTTTTTTAAGGTCCTAGAGAATTTATGTTGTCCTTTAAAGACCCTTGCACCTTTCCATTGAAGTCGTCAAGAGACACTTGTGTATGTACAAGATCAAGATCTCTTTAAGAAGGTCTGTAGGAAGTTAAAATGATTAAGCCCTCAAATACTTCATAAATTATTGTCTCTGAACAGATACTGGCAGAATACCAGGCCAGGTTAATTATAGAGGCACCCGTCCTGATTTGCAGCCTTCGGTTTGAGTTTGAATGTGATGTGAGCCTTCTGCAACCATGTTCAATAAGGACAAATAGCCCAGCTTGCCAAATTTCAGCACTTTTACAGTGTGGCCTGAGAGCTGGTATGATGACTCTGAATTGTTCTAGATGCCTTACATCTAGATGACGTACATCCCTGATGTGCACAGAATTATGTCTATATACATAGCAAAAAAAGGGTGATTTTCCAAGAAATTCTAAAAATAAAAATATGAAAGAAAAGAAAAAAAAAACAATTTCCAGTAATGACTGGGTATGGCAAAGTCAATGGGTCATGTCTTGCTGATAACAACAACATTCAATACTATGCATTAGCCTTAAATCCATGTTGAGACTAACTATGTAGAAGAAATACTTTGGTGCATCACTATTTTATTAGTGTTACAAATTTTCAGTTCATAAAATGGGGACGATTAGAAGGGGGAAAAAAAAAAAGAAGGAAAAATGAGACGTGAAAAGTACAAAACCATGAAAAACATTCAAAGAACTATTGGGAAGAATTTTTCATTTCACTGGAAGCTGTTGAGGGAAATTTGTTTCTTTTGGAAAGTTCTGTTTTCTGGCTTATATAAAGGGGAGGTTCAGGGGTGCATGGAGTCAGAAGTATCAGGTAGGAGTTGAGGACACAGGGAAATAACTGAAAGCTCAGCGTGGCAGAGAAGGAGGGAGCAGGGAGGAGGGAGGTCTTCAGCTGGACATGCAGTGAGGAGACCTGGGTCTGATCCTGGCTCTGGGGGCTGTGTCTTCATTTTCTTACATGGTCCTGTTTGCTCTAAACTTTCATGGCAAGTTCTATGACCTTGGCTGGATGTTGACAGGGATTAGATGCCCCAAAGGGCTGATGCAAGTCCTTCTTGATAGGATGCGTGCTTTGCAACTCGTCCCCAGTCCACTCCTCCTTGTTTCTGCCTTCTTAGACCTTTTTCCATGCTTGCTGTCTTCTCCTCCTTACTGGCTCAGAGGACGATTCTGACATCTAAAGTAAACACAGAGAGACGCTGCTTCTGGGAGGAGAGCTTTGCTCTCCGTGAGGTTAACTAATGGTAGGAGAAGACCGTGCTGCAGTGGGGACACCAGCACTAGAACTCAACCTTTACAAACCAGGGCGTGTTCTGACCTTTTGACTTTGGTTTTCTCCGGTGATGGTTAATAGAACTAATTCCGATTTGCCATGATTTAAAACAAGCTCAGAATTGAACATATTTGGTTTCTTTGTTATTTTTTCCCCTTTTTGCCTACCCTGTTTTGCTGCTTTTTTTTTTTTTCTCCCCTTTTCATTGCAATAAGAACAGGAGGATTCCTTCTTCACACATTTTTGCAGTATTTAACTAAGTGATAAGGGGAGACTGACAGCTTAAAAAAGATTACATTTCAGAGCCAAAGGAAGGAGAAGTATGGGAGGTGATGGCAGAAGTATGATTATTGAAAGACAACCACATAGCTGTTACGTAGATCCTACTTCTCTGGTTGGTTAACTCTTTGCCACAAAGCAGCAATGGCTTTGTGGAGCATGTACTTAAATAGAAATAACTATGCAGTGATTAAGAAAAATCAGGAACTCTTCAGCCAATCAGAACGTAAAGTACTGCAAAGCTGAGAATTAACATCACACAGTAATTGACCTTGTCTGCACAGTAATTTACTCTAAGAAATCAATTTTATTACAATTCTGCTATGAAAACTCATTCTGCTACGTAATTCTGAAATTTATTTTTCATAGATAGAGTTAAAATTCCAGATCAAATTGTACTTAACATAGTGTGAATGTGACTAAAAATGAACTATTGCAACAAAGCTTGTAGAATTCTGAAACTGCTCCTCTAAAATACTAAGGTCTGAAACTAAATCAGTAAGTAAAGAAATAGCTTTTTTCCCCATTTCTTGAATAGCTTCAACAAAATTACATGGTTTGTGATTTTGCCACATTGTCTCCCTTCAAGTTAGCTAAGAAGTGTGTGCATAAATAAGTAATGAGTCTTTCTGTACAATAAGTTTGGGGCAGGCTATAGAAGGATTAGGTATAGTTTAATCAATATTTCACAAAACAAATAATCATGGGTTTTTTTTTTCCCCCCACAAAGGCAGAAAACTTACTGAAGGAAATAACATCAATTCTACCATAGCCAGTTATGATGTAAGAATTCTGATCTCTTTTTAAATTCGTCTATGTATGTTGAATATGATCTGAAATATTCCATAAAATGTAAATTTCAAGCAATAACTGGAGAAAATATAAAACGGTGGAGTATTCTGAAATGGAAAAAAATTGAAATACTGTAGTCTGTAGAACTTGACTCATAAATCAGGATGAAAATAAAACTATTTTCCTATCTTTATTTCCAAAGTAATTCCAAGTCATATGTGATTCTTATCATATCATGTAGCCCATGTATGTATGTGTATATGGAATGTATGTACGTATGTGAGTATGTGGACGCATACACGTTTATGTTTATGGAGAGAGGGCAGTTCACATATCAAATCCTCCATAAATGCTTATTAATTAATCTTAAAATAAGGTGCATTTAATTGTGAGGCTCACTTCTCGGATTTTATTTTTTTTTTTAAATCAGGGAAGTCTCTCAACTGTGTAAAAATTGTCTTTCGCAAGACCTTGGGAATGGATCTTACTTCACCAGAATTATCTATATATTATACAGCATATTAAATATATTACATATTTTATATAGATATATAATATCTATATTTTAAGAGGGCCTGGGAGAATCATTATTCTTTAAAAAGAAGAATCTAAATGCCCATCTTTCCATTGTGAAATTTATCTCTTGCTATCAGGTTGAGTCAATAATGGGCACAGCTCAGCTGATACTGAAGGTATCCAACTTTGGGCTTATTTATAGAGGGATATTTGAGGAAAGAGCTAACGTTCAGTATCATTTATGGGTGAAGGGGTTCAGGATGCTTTAACTGGTGAACAACTTTTATAATTATTTTGACAAAGTGGGTCTTCTGTTTAGACATGACCAGATAATGTAGGTGGACCAAGAGTGTACTCAGCACTTCTTGGGAGCTGGTTTCGACCTTGCTCTGAAGTGACGCCTTTTATTTGCCTGAGTGCTGGTGACTGACTTTTTTTCTCAGCTGCACATTTAGGTGACAAGTGGCTCATCTTCAGTGAAGGGAGAGTCCTATGGCATTAGAAGAGTGAAGGAGCTGAAAGCAGGGCAACTGGGAAAGGAAAATAAATTTTAATTAATTACACATAGGCTTCTCACTTGTGTTGAGAAGTTGGCTGATTTCAATAGCTAAGGCACATTTTAAGAAGTGGTGTCTTTGACTTGTGAATTAAGAGCTTACATATGTAGCATTTCAAGACATTCTTTACTAGGACTATGAAGAACTAAATATTCATCCTGGTGGTCCTAATATTTTAGTGTAGGAGAGGCAGTTGTCCAACCCCGTGTAATATGAGAAAACTTCAGGGTCAGTGTTCTTCAGTCCAAGGGTAGCTTATTAGATAAATATTCACAGAAATCAAACGTCCTGATTTGCACTGGTGATTGGCTGCTAATTAAATAGATTATCTTCAGTAAGTTTCAGATAAACTAAAGCTTACTGAAGCCAATCTTGTGTCAATGGCTTGTTTGATCAAAAATATTTTTAAAGCTCCTCAAAGCATCTTATCCTGAAATTTATTCCAGAGCAGCATCTTTTAACCCTGGAGATCTTCTGAATAACATCAAGAAGTATTAGATGAATGTCTGTTTAGAAGGCAATGTACTGTCCTCTAGACATTGATTTAGTTAAAGATAAAATTAAATTCAAATATTTGTCTGCAATAATTCTTGGAAAGGCCATCAACTTTTGGAAAGCCCTGATATCACTTATTTTAGCAAAACATGATAAATAAATGAAATAAATCTACAGAGGGTAATGTTTCTGCAGAATTTCAGCATATTTATTGGAGCAGGCAGGGAGAACTCTTAACCTGAAGGTTGCTGCAAAGCATACCTCACTTCCAGGCAGCTGGGAAATGGAATTTGTACTTCAGACACAGACTGGTGGTTTTCAGGAATATAAACCTGTGTGATCATCCTTTTAGTAAGGATCACATCTGAAAGTGGATTTCAGGATAAAGGTGACAACTTTATCAGCAAGTTAAATATCAAAGCAAATAAGTGCTGGGTCTCCCTGCTGCTGGAGTCAAGGACAGCGTTCAGCTGACCTTCATATAAAGCCTATGTAGGTGTAAGTTCTATGGCAAGTTTATCCAGGAGATTCATCTTCAAAAATAAGGATCAAGCAAGAACTTCTCTTAAGGAAACAGTCAGTTTCATGGTGCATGAGAGTACCCTATTTCTAAGTCTGAGAGTTCAATGACAGTCCTGTTTTGATGTGTTTTAATTTAATCTTGATGGACTCCGCTGAGGATTTTACATCTTCAATAGTAGATTCTTAAATTATGTAAAAAATTGATATTCTATACATTATTATAAGGGCTCCTTCTCTCTCTTTTTATTATTTTTTATAATAGATTTATATATTTTAAAATAAAAATCTGTAATGAAGATAGGAGAACCCAACCAGCATCATGGTGTACATCAGTGAGGTAGATATTGAAGTTCTTAAAACTTTCATGGTTTTGTCAGGTGAATTTCGGCCCCCCTCCCCGCAGAACCTAACTCTGCAAAAAGCTAAGTGCCTTCTGTGATGTGCTCATTTTAATTTCTGTGGAAGATGAGGCTCTTCAACACCTTGGAGTAGATACTCAGGCCTTCAAAGGCTTTCAATTTCCTTCTCAAATGCAGAAGAAAGAACGATAAAGTAAAATCTCAAGACAGAGTCAATGTGCCCTCAAGGAAATGTCTTCTCTTCCCCAAATCTAACAATTAGTGAAACATCACGTAGGACATCCAGAATTTCTGACAGAACAAGCTGCATCTGAAACCCAGCAGTTCCTTTTCTGGGCTTTAACATTGAGAACCCTGGAACCAGTGAAGACCGGGAAAATAGATGAATGGGGAGATTTGCAGTTGGCCACCAGCAGAGTAGATTTATATGAATATGGATAAAATAGGCAGAGGGTGGCCAGAGAATCAACTGTCATACTGGATGGTCAAATCTCCCTTCAGTCCCAGGGATCTTGGCTGGTGCACTCCCTGTGGAGACAGAGAGCAGTGTTGTCACACAACTGGATGGAGTTTAAAACTCCTGTTGCTTTCCTGGTGCTGAATCCCTTATCCTAAACGCAGCAGAGAAATAAAAGTTATTGCACAGTAGAGTAAACCCTTGCCAGAGTAAGAAGGAAATACTATTAAGCTTCAATTTACTTGACATAATACGACAATACCCTAAGAAATCTACTTCATGATTGTTCTGGGCGTATTTTAAACAGCAGGATTTGTGTCTGCTCTGCTTTCTCTAGGTATTATTTTTTGGTTGCCTACTAGTGAGCAGGACAGTGGCTCTTCCTTCTCCTCAGACTGAAGTGCCACGTGTGGATATCTAAACTCCTACAACACCGATGATAAAACAACCAAGCACATAATCTAAATTTTGAGCTGCAGGGTATCAGCACAGATATACTGGATTTTTACTACGTGTGGTACTAGCCCACCTGTTACTGTGGGATATTTGCTTTCACCCAGGGTGCATGGTGTGTCTTTGTTGAATCAGACCAAAAGAGAAGAACATGGGAATGGAACTATCGAAGACTCATTTTTTGCTGAAACGTTTTGATTTTTTTCTGGAAAAAAATAACCCTAAAAAACCCCAAGTAACATATTTGGGTTTACTGTTATTGAATTACATCTCTGTGTGTTCTAATATTATTTTTTGTGGGTGTTGTAGGTGAGATTCCTTTCCTCGTATATGAGCAGTGCAATATAATCTCCTCTAACCAAGCTCTAGATGTGAGATTAGAGTTGCGTAGCTGCAAGTGCCTGCACGTTGAAAACAAATGCTGTGTAAAAAGAAAGAAACCCCCAAAAGAATTACAAGACTTTTAAGGAAATATGGTGCAAGGTTTAAATATGGGAATATCTACAGTTAGCTTTTAAAAAGTCAAAACAAGAGATCACAGGAAACTGAATTTTGTACTAAACTTTTTACTTAGATAGACTATTTTGCAGTTCCATTTCTCTTCTATAGAACCAAAACTAAACAGCAGTTGAAAAATACAGAAATTTAAGTGATTACTGGGCATGCCAGCTGGCTTAACTAGCTTAACCTAAGTTATAACATCATAACTGCTAAAGCTAAGAAAACATTACCTTGTAGAGATCACCTAGGAAATATGACTTCAGTCTTAATTTCTTTGTGCATACATATTCTTGTCTAGGTTAAACAAAAAGCTAAGAGCCATTTTTCCACAGTTTTTCATTTCTCCAACTTACGTATCCATTTCAAACATCACTTTTGTCAGCTTGGAGAACAGAAATAAAACCAAGATCAGTGACTGGTGTAGATAAAATGTGGCTGAGTAATGAAGAGCAAGATTCTTTCTACTATGACAATAAGTAATTTAAGCAATCCTATTGATTCCCCTGTTCAGAAACTTGGCAGATTCTCAGCCTAGACAAATGAATGGCCAAGATCAAGTCTCTGTTTATTTAAAAAGGTGATTTCAGTCACAATAATCACCAACAATTTTAGCGATGGTTTCTGGTAATCTATATCAGCAGAAATTGAATTCAAGTCTGCACTTCTAAAACCCCATCTATTATTCTATACAGACAATGCAGACCTCAATTTCTGCATTAGTTCTAAGTTTGCATCCCTCCGTTGAGAACATTTGGTTTTCTCAGCACTGGACTTTGGCACAATGAACAGTGTCCCTAGGTTTTTTAATTGCAAGTCTGAAACTGCAGTGGCAATTAAAAGTGGTCATTTTTACTCATTAAAAGATGTTTTCTGAACCTCAATTACAAGAAAAAAAAATAAAAAAAAAATCCCCAAACTGAACCCAACCAAAAATCCCCCCCAACCCAAAAGCAAAAAACAAGTCGTGCTTATTTGCTTGATCAATTAATAAAGAGAAAAATATTTTCAGAAACGTGTTCATCTAAGACTAAATTGTACTAGTCTAAATTGGGGATGGAATTATTTTTCTAGTTAGATCATGGCATTTTATAATGTCTTTTTTTTCAGTGTGAGGTGTAGATGCAATTTAAAATTACAGATACTCCAGTTTGAAAGTTAAACATTCATTTTTTAAAATGTGTTGATTCCGGATACATTTTGGATCAAAGAAGAGTTTCAAAATTAATCTTTTAAAGCAGTGGTTTAGGAATTTTGGAGGTTCCCTCATTGTATTTAATCTAGTAACATGGAAAACAAAAGTTCATAGTTAGGTTATTGCGAGTTTTGTAACTCACACAGTAAAAAACAACAGTTCTTACAATTTAAAAAATAATTTTAAAATTTTTTTTTAGATTATCTTAAAAAATGAGACTGCAACATACCTCAAACAACATGTAAATCAAATTTACAAATTTTAAAAGAAAATCAAAAGAGAGCTTCAAACTAGGCAGTGCTTTTATGGTAGTTAGTAGAAAAATACTTGCAAAGTACAATATAAATATAAATGCCAACAGATATGATATTGTTAGTGTACCAGTGGTGTAAGGATTGTCTGAAACGAGAAGCATGTTTTATGAATATTTAGAAATATAAATAATACGTCTAGAATAATAACAATAAAAAAGAATATTTATTGATAATTGCATTCTTTTACTAAGCAAGAAATGTGTGGAAAGGAATATGGCAAAAATCTCTTAATGGATAATTGACATGGGGTTGTTTTTTCTGTCTGTTTCTCAATCGACTTAAAATATGATTCTTTTTCCCTGTGTAACTGGAAAGTAGTCAAGAAAGTACCCACTCTTCAGGGCTTACTCAGAACACCCACATTGGCATTGAGGTGTCAGTCATTTCTTGCTCTGCTCAAAGACTTTTTCACTCATTTTGAATCAGGTTGTGCCATTGATTTTTAAGTAGAATTCCCCCCTGGCTCTAATAGGAGGTTCTGCTAAAAAACAATCAATTGCCTGATCGGGATCTCTGTGAGATTCTCCTGTAAGAAAGAACCCAGCGTCTCATAAAAATAGGACAAGTGGAAGTACTGGTAGCGTGGCAGAAATCTGAAGGCTGGAAAATGAAAGAAGAGATGAGAGCAAGTGATGCTCAAAAATAGAAGCTGAGTTAAAGGTGATGTTTTGGCTGTTGGGTCTTCTTCAGGCCATAAGCTGAAAACGAGCATTTTTCTGTTCCTCCTTCAGCCTGGGGAAGGCCTCAAAGACAAAACATTGCCTTTAAACTTGTTCTGTATTCCTCCAACATGTATTTTAAAGACTAGAAGAATGTTGTTGGGGCAAAAGGAGAGATCAGAAGAAAACAGCCGTTATTTTTCTTAACTAAGCAGGCTCTGAGAACTAGACCCCCAGAGTTACTCTGAATTCAGTATTCTGTCCAGAGACACAGCTGGTAAATAATTAAGACTGCTACTGACTTAACTAAGCCCAATTACAGATCTAAACATTCCTCTGAAAATCACTGTCTATGCATTTCCCTAGTGATGGTGGTTTATGTGGAGGACCTGATCCTGCCATCCTGCGTTTCATGGTATGATATTACTTGCTCACAGAGTTTCATTGAGGTTAAAAGGCCAAATTCTAATCTCATCTGTACAAGGGGTACATCTTGAGTAAAGCTATTAAGGTCAGAGGAGTTACTTTAGATTTACAGCAGTGTAAGTAAAAGCTTATAGGGTATATTCACATAAGATTTATTTATGCTTGTAAAGGTTACATGCTTGGGCACCCGGGTTTTCTTTTAAAGATACAAATTTCAACATTCCTGTCATGTTTTGTATGCTTACCTCACACACATATTTCCTATAAATTATTGGTTTATAATTCATATGCAAATGTAAACTCTTCAAATTTATCTGTCCTTGAATTTGAGGAGGTATTGGCCGGGGAAGGGGAGGCAGAGAAAATTTAACTCTTTTTTCAAGCTGAGGAATGGCAGCTTATTTCTTCTCACGGAGATCTCTTATAGGCTCACTTCTGTAGCGTATCTGCTAGCATGCTCTGCTAAAAATGGGTCTGCCTTTGACAGATGTGGCCTTAGGCATGCAGAGGCTGTGACATTCATGGGCGTAATGTATGAAAGCCTAAAACACAGAGGGTGCAGCCTTCCGATTCTCTCAACGTAAAGTGATGGAATCGCGCCGACTTTGTAGAAGTGCATGCAGCCTCCACAAGAAAACAAAATATTATTGTTTACAGCCATGGGAATGCCCAAAAAATAGTAACTTAGCACATTTACAGCATGGCTTGCCACAACATTGCACAAGGCTTAACTAATTCATGAATATGATAGGTGATTTGACATGATGTCTTTTCTGCTTAGGATAGCTGTAGCTTTGGGTGAAAAAAACCCCAAAAATACAGTATACACCAGTGAACAAAATTGTACCAGAAAACAAAACACTGCAAAGTCTACACAGCCAGGAGTGTTTCCATAACAAAAATATGTGGGGTAAAGTGCAGAAGACAAGATATATCCCTCCCGAGACTAATTCGTTTCAGCTAGGTTATGTCTTGGGGTTTTTTTGGTTTTTTAAGTCTTTTCCATCTAGTGATGGAATAATAATGGACTGCCTCTTTAATGTTGTTATTGTAATCCTAGACACTTTTGAAATGGCAGCTTTGTAAAGAGAAGTCACTAACCCCACGCTGGTTCTTCTTGTTCACCATCAGTCTTTGCTGTGCTCCCAAAGAGCTGAAGTTTCACAGTGTGGAGCTTCCCAGCACAAGCAAATTCGCAACTGTCACTTACCGACACTTGCCCTGGATGGAAAAATGTGTGTGATTTTTTCTATGGTAAAATTTACCAAGCTGGTTAAGTGTTTTTTCTCAGCGTGGATGCATACTAATGAAGATAATACATGTTCAGATGTCCATGGTTGGCCAAAGTAGGCTTCCAACCCCTTAGGACACCATGGACTAGTGAGAGGACCATGAAACAAACCTGGAAGGTGTTTCAAAGATGTAATAGATGTTGATAAAAGGCTCATGACAGAAGATGTAAGTGGGAGTCCTCACTGTGATAAACACAAGTCTTCCCTGTGCAGAAAGCAGCCAAGAGCACAATGTTTTAGAGGAAAAAAAAAACAACAAAAACCCAACACTCTTGGAAAGTGTGGAAGCAACCATTTTCAAAACGGGAGGCAAAATGATTTGATAGGTAGGAGCAGTCCAGAGAAAAAGGGAAGTGAGATTTAAAATCATAGATAGGACCATACTAGTGATTCTATGACAAGGAAAATTCCCCCATAAGGGGGAGTGTCACTGGTGAGGGTGCTAGGTTTACAGCGGGTTTACGTCACAAACATAAGGGGACAAAATGCCAGAAAATGGTGTGATAAATAAAAATGGCAACTAACCCAATTGGCAATGAATGAGGATTTCAGAACAGTCGTGCAAATGTAACTGAGATTCAGAGATGTTTTTAAAGCATCTCGTTTAGGATTCCATATTTGGGAGTGAATGATTTTGAGCAAATATTGAGGAAATTTGAGGAAAACCCAATATATTTATTGAATATGAGTCTGGTGGAGACTAAAATGGGTGGTGTTTACTGAAATGCTTATGGCCAACTGAGCACATTCCTGAGACAAGCACCCAAGTCTTTGTAAGCTGTGAAAATATGTTTTGCATTGATTTTGTACTAGTTACGTAATAAATGTAGAACTTAATGTCATTTAAAGTTCGCAATGCTTTTTTTTTTTCTTTTTTCTTTTTTTCTCTCAATATTAAAATTTTACCTGTAGCTGCAGAAGAAATGTTTTGGAATGAGCTGCAATCTGTACTTCATATAACTCAGTGTTTCAATAGTTACTTTTCTGGCTTGGTGATTGTATTCCCTTGACTTAGGTGTAAAAACTGTCAATTCTGCCTGTCCATTAATGCTGTCTTATGGTTGCCTTAAGGTAACCTACTGATATGCAAGGTCCAAAGCGATGATGATGTATCCCATTTCTCTGCTACTAGGGGTTTTACTGCTCTTTTAAATGACCTTGTTCACAATACCCATGGATGGTTGCAAGAATGAAACAACACATACCATGAATTTTCAAATAACAGTTTTCAGGAAGAGATTTCATCTTCTGTTTAAATCGCAGGAGGCATTCAGCAACAATTGGCATTTTTTGCAAAGTGTGTGTAGTATTTACAGTATAAACACAATAACACACTAAGCCACAGGTATTACTTGGCAGCTTCCACCATAGATGGTAAGGCAACCTACTCTTAATGAATGAAATTGTGGTCAAAACTGAAAAGAAAGCTTTACAACAGAGGAGAGGAAATTGTATCTCTTAAGTTAAGCTACATAATTGATGTGTGGAACTCACATTTGTAAGCAATAGCCAGGATGATGCTCCAGCAAAGTGTAAGGTGTGATGCAGACAACTTGAGTAGCCAGAGTTGTCATATGAGACGTTATGTGCTGTGCAGGTAACTAATCAACAAGTAAAAGACAAAAGCCTTTTCTTCTGGACTGGTAATTTGGGCCGTTCTTGGGTGTAAATAATTTTTCCTCGGTGTATATAATGCTGGCCAGACACAGAGTCAGGATGATCTCATCCAGGATATCAATTACCATTCTTTTTTCCATAATTCCAATGGAACTAATGGAAATTGCACATGAAGTATGTAAAAAAGTGTGGTCATTCAGTTGTAAAAACTGAAGATATCTTAAACTGGAGAGTTTTATGGCACATCAATAATTTTATTGTTTTGGGGCTACACTGCTTTAAACTCCAGCAAATGTGATTGAAGCAAGATTTCTTTAGGACATTTCCAAGGCAGATTTCTTTAATATGACTATTTGATACACCAAATATTCCACTGAATTTTTAAAATTAAGCTTTCTTTTTATCTGTAAGAGTGCTATAAAAGGGTAGAGCTGCTGCTTCTGCAAAATCTGATGTAGGCTGGGCCTCTGTAGTCATTTCTTTGCAAAATTTAATCCACTCTTCTTTGAGATGGAGGAAGACTCCTGAAAGCCTTTTGTGTGTATCTTCTTTTACTGGTTTTGAGTTGTGGGGTTTTTATTTATTTTTTGTTTTGGTCTGATTTTCACACAGCTCTTTTCTTTATGTCTCTGATATGCATTTTGCTCTCCCCCTCCTCCCACCCTGTATCTCAGTGAAGCTCTTCTGCCTCTTTCTTCTGCACACCTTTTGACTTCCCACTCTTCTTACTCAAGCGCCAGTGGATGATCTTTCTCTCAAGTTGGTGAAGTATCTCTGAGATACTTGTGTCAGGAGGTTATACCGTTATCTGTCACGCCAGCCAACTGTTCCAAATTGGCTTAGTGCCTTTAATAAATGGCCTGGTGTAAATATGTGAAAATCATGCCCTTCTTTATATGAACAGGAAAACCTGTATGTTGATGGAGTCAGTATTTAAGGACTTCTTCTCCAATTGTGACAAGAGTCACCAGACCAAAACTGCAGTACTTATAACTTACGCTTAACTGTCAAACAAACAGTAAAAAGTGAGACAATCTACAACCTGCATAGTAGAAAACATCTCAAGATGATCTCGACATGTGCATATGCATATGCATCCTGAAACTACAAAATATGTAGATTTTAAAGGTGACTTAAATCATTTGAGCCCTTTTGTTACCAAAATAATGTAATGAATTGGTAGCAATGTCATAAAAGGCATTTCTTAACATCTCTGGAATCTTTAAAAATTCAATCCCAATAAAAAGATATGTAAATCTAAGCTTTATTAATTGTTTCTGCCTATGCACAAACATGTACACAAGTAGGGCATTATTGCCATCTCATTGCCAGTTTTAGGGTGTCATTTGTTTCTCTTTCATAATTAGACTTAAATTCCAAAGTCATGTCTCAGAGTAAGCTGGGATCACTTTAAGATCCTGCAAACATTATTTTAGTTACTGTGTGCCTCCTATTCATCAAGAAGTAAATACTCTTGTTTTTTCCATCTGGGTTGTCTGCATTGTAGGCTAAATAAAAAAATAAAAGAATGAAGGGCTCTAAGTTTTCCATGACAGCACAGGGAGTACCTGTCTCTGAAAGTGGCTGCTGAGGATCTCAGACCTCTGACCCAGCAGACAGTCAAAAACACATACAGTGTGCACACACCAGAAAACACAAGCATTATCTAAACCAAACCCTTTCTTGAGAGTCCCAATGTCCTGCTTGGCCTTGGTATTGCATCCCTGTTTTGGTGGGATTTTATAATATTTTTTTTTCCCCCCTGTTGTATAATTGGAAAAAAGTGGGGGAAAAAATGTTAACCCTGTATTACCTACACTCACTAGACTTTCTTGACCAAAACAGTTGATTTCATTTTGATTTGAATGCTGAGAGACAGCGTTTACCCAGCGTCGAAAGGGTAGATGCAGAGTTTCAGGAACACATTTAACCACAGAGGCCAAGCCAGCCCCAGCATCAGCCAAGGTTGCTATATAATTTTTTCTCCAACACAAGATGTTGTTTTGAAGCATTGTGACTTACGTGGTGAGAGACGGAGGGAGCCAATAACGGCTGTTGTACTAGAATATGCCATTTACCTTCTTTCAGCTGCTCTGGCTACAGCCATAGGGATTAGACATCTCTTCTTAAAGCCAAAAACACATTTTGAACACGTAGGTATATATTTTGAAATAAAAACGCAACTTTCCAACAATAAGGGAATTCAGAAACTAGAATTGACAGCGTGTTTCTGTAACAATTTTACCCTACAGAAACCGTTATTACAGGACTGTTCTGGCATCATGAATAATGCCTTCAATGAAGATAACAGCGGTAAGAAAATCAGTATGTTAAAAACAATTGGTCCAGACCTCTGTGTTAAGTGGTATTTTTTCCTGGCCTCTACGCCACTGTGGAGAACATAAACACATCAACAAGAGGAAAAATTGACGCCTGCCGAATTCAATGCACATCTGGTGGGGTCTGCAATGCTACCCGCCAACTTCTAGTTAAGAGAAGGTGTTGAAAATGAAATCAAAAAGCTGTGGAAGAGTGCTGAGCTTGTCTCATTAAATAGAGATTACCAGCCACCGTTTCCAAAAGTGCCAGGGTTTTACTTCATTTTCCTTATGTTATTCCAGGGAAGTGGAATNCAGGGGGGTTGGAACTGCATGATCTTGAAGGTCCCTTCCAACTCTAACCATTCTATCATTCTATGATAGGGGTGTTATCAAAATAGAAACCCGACACTGGGGAACAGGGCGCTAGTAGCACTTTGCTCCCTATGATACTGTAGGTTTTTATTATTTTTTATTATTAGAGGATGGAAAGCAGATTGCAGCTTTCCTTTCATAGATAAGAACAGTGACAGTGGTGAAACTGCAGCTCAGCAGTGTTGCTTTTCACACTTTTTTTTACTTTTTTTTTTTTTTTTTTTTTTGAGGTTTCTGATTGCAAACCTGCTGACCCAGGAATCACATTATTCCAGTTGCTGGACTTTGCACCAAGACTAACCTGTTGCTTCATGTTGTATCACGTGACTGACTATTTTAATTGACATTCATTAGCAAAGAACTATATTGAAAGTATTTTTTCTCAGTATTGTGTGAGAAACTAAATTTCAAAATTACACAGAAAATACTTGGGGGGAAAAAAACAGTGTGCAGTGATGATCAGATAGGATTTTTATTAAAGCTTTTTCTTCAGGGTCACCATCTGTGTAAAATAGTATTTTGCACAGAGGAAGTTAATGCAGTGGATTACTCTCGGACATTTGATTTTACTTTCATGTGTATATTGTGATTCAATACCTGTGTTAAATGGCGTATAGCATTATCTTGCTATCTTGTTTTGTTACCTATATTATGACCTATTGTTTCTTATTTCACAAGACTAGGAGTTTTCAGAACAGATGTGTAGTTTGTCCTGTACTGGGCCGCCTGCCTAAATACGTATTTGCAAAAGTACCAATATTAGCTTTTATGGTGCTTCCACTTCTTCCAAGGTAACAAGGTCTTACTTACCTACCTACATTTTCATGGGTCATACTGACATTAATGGAGTAAGGTTTTTGCTAAGATATTTATTGTTTCTCACTGCTGCTCTGTTGCTTTGGCTCTATTCAGCTCCACAGAAATGAAAGACGGTGAAGAACAAATAGGTTATCTAATGCTTTCCTGTGCTGCTGCAGGATTGTTTCTTAAAGTATATTCTTTGGTGTTCTGTCTTGCAAGAACACGAGTCCACTGCTTCCCCGGGGAAGCTTTTCAACAGACTAATACAATTCACCATTGGGAACATTTTCCTTTTGTTCAGCTTACGTTTTCCTTTATTTCATTTCATTCAGATACTTCTATTTAATGATAATACTCTGGCAATCATACGGTATCATCTTTCCAGACACATTTCTAAACACTTGGAACCTAATTCTGCAGTCATTAGTAGCGCACAGTGTCCTACCACTGATGAAAATTTAGTCTTCAAGAACTATTCTGCAAGGTGCTGGGCATGTCCTGCAAAGCATTGCGGATCTCCCAGATTTGGCACCTCCTGGTTAAATTCAAGCCTTTTGCCTTTGTATTCAAACCTCTCCGTAACATTGCCCTACCTTACTTGACCTAGACATTTGACCTGTCTCTGCCCTCCCTTTTCTGTTCGCGGTGTTACCCTCAGTGCCCTCGCTGGCAGCTCCCCTCCTCCTCTACATCGTTTTGTCTCCTCCTTTTAATTTACATAAAGCATCCTCACTGAACTGAGTTATGGAACAGCCACCTCCTCCTGAGCAAGAGCTGTGGCCAGACTCCAGGTTTTTGGCATTAAAATCAAAGCAATGTGGGTGATCTTTCTGAATGGTTGGAAACACATTTATTTTGCAAGTCATAAACACATAATCAACCCTAAGGCAAAGTTGCTTTTGCTAAATAACTGCAGGTATTTAATTTTTACCATGAGGTTTGTGTCTCTCCTCTCATTTTACCCTGTTTTCAAAGTCGTGTTGACATTGTAGTGAAAGTAAGCTTCTCTGGAAGGAGAGGATGTTTTCTTTGGAAGTGCGATGACAAGCATAAAAAAAGAAATTATGCTTTTTTAGTATAAGAAAGGGCAGAATATTAGTTTTATCCTGGAATTTCAACAGTGCAAAAGAAATCTGCAATTTTCAATATGCTTTGTATACAATCATAGAAACATAGAACAGTTTGGAAGGGGTCTTAAAGCCCATCCAGTTCCAACCCCCCTGCCACAAGCAGGGACACCTCCCACCAGAGCAGGTTGTTCAACGCCCCATCCAGCCTGGCCTTGAACCCCTCCAGGGATGGGGCAGCCACAGCGTCTCTGGGCAACCTGGGACAGAATCTCACCACCCTCACAGCAAAGAACTTCTTCCTAAGATCCAATCTAAATCTCCCCTCTTCCAATTTAAAACCCTTCACCATTGTCCTGTCCCTCCACTCCCTGACCGAGAGTCCCTCTCCAGCTCTCCTGGAGCTTCCTTCAGATCCTGGAAGGCTACTCCAAGATCTCCCTGGAGCCTTCTCTTCTCCAGGCTGAACAGACTCAGTTCCCTCAACCTGGCCTCGAACATCTCCAGAGTGTTGCAATTCAACATTGAATCTATATTAGGTTTCAACTGAGTTAATAAGTATAAATTAATTAGAAGAAGGCTTTGTTTTTGAGCAGAGGAGAGAGCAGGAATTCCCCTGTTTATGGAAATACCGTTTAGCTGAAAAAATAGGCACAAAGAATGATTTAGAATGCTAAAACATGGCAACGACCAGCCTGCTTGACAAACTACAGAAGTATCTGCAATCAGTCTGGGCTAGGTTTTGAACTGCATCTACAAATTAACAGTTACTTGCTCGAGTGTTATGGGTACCTTTTTACAAGCTCTGTCAAAGCTGTTGGCTAGATAAGTATATACGCGTATTTATTACTCTCTGTTGTAAGTATCCTCAGAGTTTTCCAGCTGATGCTCATATTGAATCTGAAGGTGAATCTGCTTTGCTGTGAAAGGTTATTTGAGGAAAGGAAGGTAGAAGACGAAGTGTTGGTGGTGCATCCAGTGATCCTGGGCTGAATGAACAACAAAAGGGGAAGCTCAGTCAAGAGCCATTTTCATTTGATTTATCAGAAAAATAACCCCACCTATTTTACATGTTCTTTCTGATCTTGCATGGAAACAAATCTGGGAAGAGCGTCTTCTCCTGGTTTTAGTCCTAGTTCTGTTACTATTTTTATTACTTCCTGCAACTCCTTTGGGAACTGTCTTGGTTTTATTTTTTATTTGACCTGACATAAGTATCTCTCAATTTTACAAGAAGACATTTATTTGTTTCACTGATATCTAAATTTTCTTCTGCTACTTGCCTCAGGCCTGTGTTGTATTATCTACGGACAGAGGCCTATGCACTCCTGTGGCTCCCCCAGCCTACTAGCAATATCTTTAAATTATCATCACTTAACAGTTTGGCAAAAAAGTCCTCTGTTGTTAGAAGGGAAACCAGTTTGGTTTACAGTTATTTCTGTACCAGAATTCTCCTGTGTCTTTAGAATATGAATTAAATGTTAACAAAGTATACTATTTTGTAGTTTAGTTGCTTAAGGAATAAACAGTATTTTGAAAAAATGTTTAATTATTTTTAAGATCTTGAGCTTTGGCACTTTTGCCAAATCCACCCACTGGTAAATCAGCCTCCCATAAAATAATTACTTGAAAGTGAATTTGGTAAATAGTGTGCTTTTGCACCTTTATTACTTTCTCTTTTCTTTAAATCTACAGAAAATTTGTATCAACACTTTCCTCTGTAAACTTATCCTTAGGTTTGATGATATCCTTGCATATGGTATAGAGAGATCTCTCAGCATAGACTCTAGCTGCCTTAATGCCTTTTTACAAACTCTTAATTAAGAAGGTGAGATTGTAGTCCTTCACCAATCCCAAAATGTTCATACATATTTTAAAACAGATTGATGTTATTTCTTTGAAAAATGAATAGCGTAGCCACAAAGGGAGAAAATCCCGTGCGTGCATGCACACTCTCCATTGACAATTCTAGATAACAACCACATCTTCTTATTTTCTTCACATACATTCTTGGCTGTGTTTCTTCACCCACTGGATCCTACTGCTCAGCTGCGTGGAATTTTGCTGCTGCCTTTTTGTGGGAATGGGTCTGTCCTGCTTTCAGACCTTTCCCGTAGAAGTTCATCATCCACCATTGAAGAGTTATTCTCCTCCAGGCTGTTGCATCTCACCTGGAGAGGGACACTTTTTCCCTTTATTTGATCAAACATTGATTGTTTCTTACCCTCCCCAAAGATGTTTTGACGGTAGTAATCAGATGAGAATAGGTACAGGTTTGTCAGCTGTGGGAACCTGTGGGTGATCACAGAATCCTAGTCAACATTCGCAACAGACTCCACAATGGGGGAATTTGTGTGTCTTAAAATGCATTCTCATGAAATCAAAGTATTAATTTTAAGCTTATAATTCATGTAAGTACCGGATGAATAGAAAAAACTGAGGGTACTATGTGAATTCATATCAGATGTTGACTTGCATACAACTCATTAATATGTTTGGATTTTTTGAACCAACAGGATGATTAGAACTAGATTTTTTTTCTCAGCAGAGACATTATTTCTGGCAAAACAGTGCAACCCACTGCTCACTTGAATGTCTAATTTAATGCTCACTTATACAGAAGCATGCCAGTGCTGATGCATAAAACCAACCTCTGGTATCACTTCTTATCTCAGTTACTGACATGGCCCAACTTTTCTTAGTTTATGAAATACGAGCGCTCCGTTTGACTGCAGATAAGCACACATCTCTGCAGAGCTCTTTCCCTGGCCTGGCGGTTACAACTTTTAAAATTTTAGTTGGGTTGGCTTGGTACAATCTGTGCTTTTACTGCAGATACCGTAAACTTTTCCCACGTGGTCCTTAATTTTAATGTTATTTGCAAGTCAGTAATATTTTGCTACTGGTGTTTTGCGGTAGAAAACACACAACTGATGAGATTTTCAGTATCTTCCATCCTACTTAGAAAGACACAGTACTTCTCAGGCCTGTGATCTGATGGCATTCTATGGCAAGCCAGAGGTAGCACAGCTTTCTATTCCCACCACCCTCCCTTGCCAATTTGCATTGAAGATCATCCTTCAAACTTCTTGTCCACTATTCATCCATGTTTTCAGAAATGATGAGCTCTCCTTCTTGCTGCTAAAATAAATGGGAGCACAAAGAACTCCTAGAAACCAGATTTTCAAAGGTGAATAGTTAAATGCTTTTTTTCCCCTTACATCAATTACCTATCCTTTGTATTATTTTGGTGTTAACATTGCTGTAGGCATAATGGTAAAAAAAGTAAGATGGGTCATATCATCAGGAGTCGAGACTTTATTTTCTTGAGTTTTCAGACTAAGCAAAGAAGTGATGTTGCAGAGAGTGGCGTGTGTGCTTGGGGGCATTATTTGCCTGGAAATTGCAACGCCACCTTGACGGTGCATTTTGGGAGGTCGGAATGGAAAGGAGGGACCTTTTGATGCAGAAAAGGTGGCGGGAGAGGATGCGTGGTGCATGATGGCCGCATCTCCTGGGTATCGGGGCTCACTGGCAGTGGGGCTGCTGCGAGGGG
The DNA here is from genome assembly GCA_013400375.1 of Thinocorus orbignyianus. Lineage (NCBI taxonomy): Eukaryota > Metazoa > Chordata > Aves > Ciconiiformes > Thinocoridae > Thinocorus > Thinocorus orbignyianus. The sequence continues at coordinate 374,193 of VXBW01008310.1, read as the reverse complement.
GTGGGAGCGTGGAGACGTGGAGCTCAGCAAGGGCCTGGGGCTGCTGTCAGAGCAAGAAAGAGCTCCAGAGGAGGCTCAGGGTCTGCAGCAGCAGGGTGTTGACATGCAGGAGGATGCTGAAGTGGCTTTTGCCCTGGGGATGGAGATATGAGTCATGTAACTCTCTCCTGAACCTGCTGGTGTTGGAGTGCCCCTTGCTAAGCAGCCTGGACAGGGGTCTTTTAATGTCTTCATTGAAACGGGGAAGTTGTTTCCTTTGGTATGGAAAGTATTCAGGGTTTGGGGTTTTTTTGGCTTAAATAGGTCTTAAAAATTACAAGCTTGCATTTCTAATAGTTGCAGCTCCAGCCTATTTGTCATTTCTTTCTTGCTAAAATCTGTTATGTGGCACTTGCAGCTGAAATTGTTAATAAAAGACAGTCTTGTCGCATGACTTGAACCAGATTTTAAAAATTGTTTTCATATTTAGTCAAGGAGCTCTATAAATGCTTACTTTAAAAAGCCTGACAGTCTGTGGGAAAATATTGATTTTGACTGCACTGTGTTTCCAGAATTTTGAAGTTGTAATGAGAATTTAACATTTCAAGAAATTGATTTTCATACTCTAAAGAAAAATTGTTAGAAGCTTAATTTTCTTCACCCAGTACATAGCAGAAAAACGTCATAAAAAGTTATCAATCCCTTAAACTCTGCCAGTGAGTGGAATAAGTCTTTTCCTATGTATCTGTCTCTTCCTTTACATGAGGGATAAATTGCAGTATTTTAGAACCTAGTATATACAGCTAACATGTAAATGTATGAATGTGTATAAATATATACATACACACTACACTTCTTTATATAAACATGTACAAGATCACTGTAATCATAAAAATCAAGAGCATATACACCACCTTTGAAATCTCTTTACCTTATGTATCTTCTGATTTACTGAATGACCCTGATTTCCTTCTCTCCCTCACTCTTTTTTTTTTTTTTCCTTTTTATTTTTGTTAGAAAGAATGAGCCCAAATCAGTCCTATTGTCCTGGTTATATAGTTTATGTCATCAGACTAAAGACTAGGAATAAAATTCTGTAAATCAGTGTGAAAAAAACACCAACAACAACCCAAACGGCTACAAGAGATTGAGACATAAACTGAATTCTGTTCCAGTGTTTCAAAAAAATATGTCATCTCCCATTCTGCAAATACTTATGCATGCAAGAATCCCCTCCAGGGTGGTTAGATGACTCACATGCATAACATTAAACACAGATACTGCGGCGCTGAGGTCTTGTTTGTTGAATTCCCCTTACAAGGCCTGTTAGGCACATCTGTGCGCGGCTATGGATAGCCCTTGCTCAGGTGTAACCCTGCCGCAGCTCAGCCTGAAGAAGCATTTTCCCCATGAGATAGCAATTTACTTCCAGGAGTGGGATACTGGAGGGTGTTTGTGAGGACTGCGGTCAGCAAGTGCATTGTGTGGACCCATAGATTGTTAGGGATTATTTCAGAAGGGTAAGCATCACAAATTCCAAATTGGAAAATTGGTCTGGTGAGAGGTGTCCCTGCCCATGTCAGGGGAATTGAAACTGGATGATCTTTAAGGTGCCTTCCAACTCTAACCATTTTATGATTCTATTATAAAATAACAGAATGCCACGTTTGGGGTTTAACCTGCATTTCCAAGCTGCTCTCTACAGACTGAGTTAGTTTGAGGTACTCCTGTTGGATGGTCCTCTGCTTTTTAATACAAAGTCTGGCTGGCTGTTTGCCATTTTGGGTGGCAAATCTTATTGTTCTGTCATTATTTGCAATGGCAGTTCAGAGAAACCCGGTAAAATAGAGAAAACAGCCTTTGTGGGTTTTTTTGCTTGTTTCTTTAAGGGATTGTTGTGCAAGCAGGTTTGTGCTTTAATTGGTTCCAAAGATCCTGTAAACACTTTGGCTCCAGTAGCGGCAGGTTCCGGCCTTCTCGCCCTATAAGATAAATATGAAAATTTTAAAAAAAGCTGGTTTCTGCACTGATTGACTTCCTTGCCCCTGTGCTAGTGTTTGCTGGCTCCAGGCCCAATGAACGTGCTTAACTTCACGTGCGTTTGTCATGATTTTGAGCTCCAGGGCTGGAGGTGACCTTATGGAGCAGCTACATCAGGAGNAGGTTAAAAAAAAAAAAAAAAAAACAGCAAGGAGTGTGTTTTCAGAATTCTGAGATTTGCTTTCTGCAAGAACGTGCTTTTGTATTTTATGTACTTACTCTTAAAATGCAAAACAAATTTACTTAACATCGGAGAATGGCAGTATCTGGAGGATATAGATAGTGGATGTCTTTACCCGTAATGCGCTAAAATGTCTTTGAAATTTGAAAAAAAATCTATTTTACCTGGCTTCATTGGATGTCTTGAGATTATGAATGGTGCTGACTTGAGGTGATAAATGATAAATGTCTTTCCATCTCTCTTTTCTTTGGACAGTCTGAACTTTGTCACCACTTCAGAATGGCAATTTGTGCTAACCGTGGTCATAAAATAATTCAGCACTGCTCGTATCAGAAGTGTATTTTTTACCCAGTCACACAAAGCATAAAATTATTACGATAAGGCGATACTCACTTGTGATGTTGCATGTGTTGATAATTTTGTCTAATAAATGCTGGGAAAATGTACTATCTCACACCGCTGACATTAATCCAAACTCTAAAAAGAATTTTTCTCCACCCTGAATTTTCTTGCATATTTATGTCACGGTAGTATGTCTTTCTAACGCTCAATGCTGGATCACAATTACTAGTAATATTTTTGATTCAGTGTATGTGAATGGAGCTGATCTAACTAACTTGAGCAGTCATAAAGAAATGACACTAGAAAACAGAAAATTTAAAGTGCAGGAGGGACTGTTGGACACTGTTAGTTCTACAGAGCAGGGAAGAACCATCTATATTACATCCACATGTGAATTCATGCTTTCCTGTGTTAAAAATTCTGTGATGGAAGAAAGTGTCAAGTGCTTTTCTCTATAATACTCACATATAAGTCTGTCCCCAGTCCACCAGAAGTATAGATATTATTTTTAGTTCTTCTGAGTCAGCTTTTCAGTTTGCTTCTCAAACTTCTTTCCCGAGGAAGGTATTGTTCTTGTTTTCCAGATGAGGAAATTGTGGTGTAAGGTTTTTCTGAAATCACAAGGGGTCACATTTTCTCTGAATCACAGAGAAACCAAAGATTTGTCTGGGAGTAGAGTATATCTACCAGGATTCATACCTGAGTGTTTTGTGCTGAAACGCCAAAGCTAGTAGGCAGGCTCATTTCAGGAGCCAGTTTCCACCTTTTATTTACCTTGTGTGCTTGCTAAAGGCAACTTTTGTGGGCCTTTGGACATTTTTACTAGTGAGAGTGGAACTAAACATTGTTGATCCTGTCCTGGCTGCCTGAAGGTTGGAGACAGCCGCAATCCTGTGTGTGATGCTCTCTGGTGACAGAGCAATGAAGCCATTTCAGACCACAATCAGGCTATCACCTGGCCCATGGAAATGATCAAGGAAGTTTGAGCTCAAATATGGACTCAAGACATAATGGGACAGTTCCAGCGTAGCCCAGAATATCTAGATTGCTTTTATCTGTGCACTCAAAAGAGCTAATTGTGGTCTCCTTCATTAGTAGTTTAGTAGCTTGGGGCTTCAGCTGGTTCCAAGCTCCGTACAAAAAAAAAAAAAACAAACAAAAAACCCCCAGCTGAACAAATGGTGCTCAGTTCTGAAAAATGATCTTATAAATTTCTTATGCTCTAAGATGATTTTATGTCCAGCAAATATATTTCTAAAAGAGATTTCTGGCACGAACCTCCACTAATAGCAGTGCCTATTACATAATGCCTTAAAACAGTATACCCATTTTGAGGTAATAAGCCCCACAATCAGTCACTGTGACAAAGAGTAAATTCTCTTTTTACTCCCTTTGCACAGGCATAGAGGTGTATGCAGAGGTGAAGAGTTTACTAGGGGCCAATTAAGAGATACTATGAGACCTGGTGTTAAAACCAGGGCTATTCTGGTGCTGTTCCTATACTTGGGGCTCTTGATATTGCTACTTCATTTGTTCTTTTACTCCAATATGAATGAATTTATTATGATAAGAACGTTAAAGAGCCAAATTTCCTAAACATTATTGTGTAATGTAATATTTCTGTGTCCTGCTACCTGTGAAATGAACGATTTATCTTCCCTCGGTAGATGAGTGCATGTTGGTGTCGGCGTGTTGCACACACAATCAGAGAGAGGCGGTTTTGTCCTTCAAAGTTTTATTTAAAGCAGAAAAATGAGCATGCCTTACTGCAAACACCTTTTTCTAACGCGCTTAATAATTCTGTGTTTCAGAGTGGTGCATGGCTAGTGACCTGTCTTCTCCAGGAGAATGGCTGAGGTGTCTACTTGGAATTGTTCCTGGAATTAGACCAGCATGAGGTCTCCTCTACCAATCTGAGGTAATGCCTCTGAAAGGCTAGAAATCCAAAGTGATGTATGTCCAGCTGGCTGTGAGCTGACAATGTCAACCCTGGCAAAAGTTCCACATGCCTGAGGCAAAAATAAAAAAAGGAAAAAAAAAAAACAAAAAAAAGCCAAAAGTATGGGTAAACCTGGAGGCATCATCACTCTTTGAGGCATGGTAAACATAAAGTCCTTTCTAAGGGATATTTGGTCATGGGAGCCAAAAGCTTCTCTAGGAAACGGGCAGGTTTTATTAACAGCAATAGCCCAGACTTCTGCCATGAGCAAGCACCTCCATGTAGATGAACTGGTTAGTTATTTAGCTAAAAATACACAGTGTAAGGATAAATACAAGAGAGTTGTCCTTTTTTGGTTAATTTGTAGAGCCTTTACGACTTCAGAGGCTCCGTCAGAGGAAAATCAGACAATTCGAAATGGGAATGTGGGCAATTAATGTTGCATGGTTTGTTACTGCCCAGGCCTAACCATCCTGCTAGAAAAAAACCCACTCAAATTCTGCTTTCCTTTAACCCAGTGTGCACCAGAAGAGGTTTCGGTTGCAATAACAGAGTATGTGAGCTCGGCATGAAACAAGCAGAACCAGCCCTAGTGGGATGTACACACATAAGTATGATTTGCTGAGTGATAGGTGTGAAAACTCATTTGCTTGCTGTGCAATGTCCTTTTGGAATGTTTTCTTTAAATGGTCGTGGCTAAAAAGCAGCAGAAAAATACGCCCAGGTCCGAGGTGCATCCGTCTCATTCTGCTTCCTCGAGGTTACATGAATTATGTATGCCCTCTTCACCTTGGCTAACGGTCTGATCTGGGAAAGATGTTAATTATTATGTAATGACTTTCACTAATTGTTCCTCCCTTCAGAGTATTCAAAAAATCGGTTGTGTTGACAATAGTAAAGGATAATGAATGGTTGTTAAGATGTCTGTAGTACAAAATGAAATGCTCGCTGCTTCTGCTAATAATTTCAGCAAGACGAAGTCGATATAATTTTAGTGATATTATAGGTACATTATTCTCTTTCTGCCTTTTTTTGGGGGGGGGAGGAATAACCTTCAAATGTTTCTGTCCTTTATGCAGCCTGAAAAATCTGCATCAGGCCACTCAGATTGTTGCCATTAAAATGAACCTAAACACATTGCAGACAATGCACAAATCCTTCATGTTCAAATATCCCATTTATTTCAAAGGTTTGACCCGATTTCAGTGGAAGCTCTGTAAATGGGGAGGGGTTGAAAATCTACTTTCTTAATCGTAAAGAAATCCTGACTCCAAAAATACAGATGACAAAAAAATCAAACATGTTTGAAGAAAAAGCTTGAACAAAGGTATTTTTCACAAGCTTTGTGGTTATTTCTTTCAGTTATCAAAACTCATGTATATGCAAGTTGATATAAAATTAACACACATCTTATGTACTAGAACACACTTGCAAGATTTAAAGGCATCGTAACGTCTCTTAAAGGCAAATGCTGCCTCATTTCCTAATAACTACCTAATTGAATACTTGCTGCCATGCCAAAATTTGTCACAGTACATATGCACATTTCTCATTAAGAGAAATTATGCAGATAATTATGTATTTATGTACATATACATGCACATCCCCCTCTAATATCTGGTTGCCTGTAATTCTAGAAGTAGAGGAAATTCTTACTTTGTTTGGAGGCGTTTTCTGGAAGTGAATATTATTCTTTAACACAAAAACCCTGTCAATTTCTTACTTAATTTAAGCTATATTAATTTAAAATTTAAAAAAACCCTAAACCAACTTAATCTCTTCAGCATTTGTAATTGTGGCACCCCTCTGTAAAAGCATTAATGAGATCTCAGACGAATTGAGGGTTGACATAGTTCTTAGTGACATGGTTTAATGCTGGTATTTTACCCGTGTCGGGTTGATGTTTGGACTAGATGATCTTAAAGGTTCCTTCCAACCTAGAAAATTCAATGATTCTAAGATTTTAATGTTACTACTCACCTTGGTCTTTTATTAGATCGCTCCTGGCGGTTGCAGGGCAGGGGAGGGGGGGCTAATTCTGTCTTTCTCTGCCGGTGTAGGACCTAGAGGCGGCCAATAAGGACAGACAGAAGGATTTAGGTGACCAGGGCTGGGTTCAGGTCAACTTAGTCTATGTAACTCATTCATTCTGATGTCTTTTCTGACTCTGCCAAATAAGTCAGAGTCTGGTAGTGAATTTGTGAGAGGCACGTGAATGGAGAGCTGTGTCCCAAACAAAACTACTTTTGAAAAAAAAGTAAAAGAAAAAAGAAAAGTAAGGGACCTAAGCAAAGCTCTATTGACTGCATCTTCCTCTCTTCCATCACCACCACCACCACTACTACAACCTACTCCTCGCTGCTTTTGTGCTTCTTTATGAAACAAAATGTCCCTGTGATGAAACAGCCTTGGACCAGTGGTGGAATCACCGCCCCTGGAGGTATTTAAAAGATGGGTGGATGTGGTGCTGGGGGACGTGGTGCTTAGGGTTTTGTCAGTGTTAGGTTGGTGTTTGGACTTGATGATTTTAAAGGTCCCCCCCAATCTAGACAACTCTATGATTCTACGAAACCACCTTTCCTGTGCTGAAAGGGGTAGGTTTTAGTAACCACTAAAGCAAATGGTAAAATATATACCAGCAGCAACTCAAAAATCATGTATTTACCTGTTGTTTCACGTCATAAATGCTGTTCAGTTTTAATTAACTAGTCAGCACAATCAGTTGTAAATGGTGTTATACTCCTTCCAGGGTCTGTGTTTTACTCAAATAGGCAGTCCTTTTGTCATCATTTCACAGAAAATATGTCGTGCATGGGAGTGTATACAGCCAAGATAAAAAAGCGAGCCCTTCTCCTTGCATGAAAACCTTGGAAAGCTGCAAGTTTGGGAGTTCTGTTGTAAGTCAATATACCAAAAGTTTCACTGGCAGAGAATCGTGCAGTCGAGCTTTTGAAACTTTGGAAGCGTAAGAATTAAAGCTTCCTTTGAAGCCCTTCTGACACTGTCACATACTGTTTTCCCCACTTATTCCACCAGCGGAGTTCGAAGGCAAGATCTTCAAAGCCACAGAGCAGGTTTTCTTTCGTTTGAGCCGACGGAGTAACTGGTAACTGAGGTCAGACACTTTCCTGAACGTGGGCACCTCTCGGAGGGAGAGGTGACACGGTCTTTGCCACCAAGTTATGCCGCAGAGACAGCAGTGAAATACCGTGGCAGGGGGGCTGCTGGGCTCTGTGTCTAGAGCTGGGGTGGCTTTGGTAGCCTTGGAGCCCCACTGGGAACTGTAACCCTCTGGGAATCTGATTTGCAAAAACGTGGGAATTCTTTCTGGCTACCTGTGAAGGGAGTATCTTACTGAGAAACAAGGGCTACAAAATGAGTGGAATTCTTCTGAGCACAGTGGAAAAGAAGTGAGAACAGACTTTTTGTTCCCTGAATCATACCTGAGTGTACTTTCCTTNATATATATATGTATATATCTGTATGTATGGAAATAAAACTAGGAGACAACAGAATATGGTGTGTTTTAAAGCATGGGGCTGCCAGGGTACCCTTGGAGGGCTCTGTCTGAAGATTGCAAGTCTGGATCTTATTTTCAGAGACATTATTTTCAGTATTAGCTCCTCGTCTGTATTGAAATATTTTTATCAAATAGTTAAAAATTTTGTGTTGCTTATGTATCCTGTTCAAGACATGGTGTGGAGCTGAAGCAGTAGGTAAGTCATTGATGGCCATCTACTACTTCCAAATCCGTTTAGCATCCCAAGTGCCACGGCACCACCTTTTTTTGTTGGTAGCTCAACCACCACCAGTTTGAAATTCTGAATAATGAGAGTGGAACTGTTAAAGGTCCAGTTAGAATCTCACCTAATACTAAACTACAATGTTTTTTTTCTAATTTATTGTTCAGTACAATATTTTTTCCCCCAAATTTCACAAATAAAGAAAAAAATACTTATTCGTTTATAACAATAGCGTGAAAATGTATTACATCAGTAAATATTTGAACATATATAAACAAAGATCAGGTTTTGACAGCTAAAACCTGAACATTGGTTCCACTCACTATCACCAATGACAGAAGACAGCATGAAAGTGATGGCGAGGCTCAGCATCCCAAAACTGACAGCAACAATCCCAGAGCAGGTCGGTCAGTCAGTCAGTCAGTTCAAGCAGAGAATCCACCCCATGAATAAACCAAACCCAACCCAAAATCAATTATCTCCTTTTTCACCAGCTGCTGGAAGCTTCAGAGATGACTCCCCGTGCCTACAGCTGTTACATCCCTTCTGCTTTAGAGGCTGGTGAATACCTCGTACCATTGCCAAGAAACATTTGTTTGTATTTTTGAGTGATTCACTGTAGTTGGCTCCACTCTTCCCTGTAATATTTTAAGAAAGTAGTTTACTGGAGGCAATAGTCACTCTAACGGAAATTTTTAAACAAATATTACCAAACATTCACAATATGAAAACTTTTCTTTCATGGTCATGAGCGTTAAAAGCCTCGTTCCAAAACTAACACAAGCCCAGTCAGAGACAAGAAAATTCTTATGTTCCATAGCCAAATAAAGCTATTGATTTAGAAATAATTACTTCTGAAATAATTATTGCAGTTATTTATTGAGTGTCTAAATAACTAATATATCAAAGGTGACTTAAGACAATTTGCAAAGATACTAATTTGCAAAGATACTAATTTATATTAATTGTAGCATATACATATAATTTTATCATCTCTTTTTTATATACCTGCTCTACTCTACATCCTTGCACTGTGGGCTGTATAAGCTCTAGTGCCTTCTTCAGTCCCCTTCAAGTCCCTGCAAGGAAAGATGGCATCACCTTGAGCACAACCCTTGATCTATCATTCCTGTTTGGCAGCAACACCGTCCAATTTGTTAATCAGTGTACACACATGTAATATCTCCCAAACAGATGAAGCCCCAAGCAGGCATGTTGTTATGCATTATATATTTTTCCTCTGTTTCTATATTCCCACACCTCACAGTCTTCTAGGAAACTCTTCATAATCACCACCTGCTGGAAGGGGCAATTGCTTTCACTGTCTTGTTAAGTTTGGGGAGGTGACTGGGGTGGGTACGGAAAGGCAAGGTTTATGAATGAGTTACCTTTAGGACTGTTGTCCTCATCTCTGGTTTAAATTGTCAGCCTGGGAAAGTGTGATGATTTATAGCCACATTTACTTCAAAAATCTTCCTCAGCTGACTGATTTCTATCGGCTTCGTAATTGTGTGTGGAGGGAAAGTCCCCCATCGACATCATACGCAGGAGCCTGGTCCTCCTAAACTTACAGGTGTGCCATTCTGGACAGTGCAGTTGTGTGGAAGAGCACCACATAAGTTAAAAGTTTTTCTACAAACTATGGGTTGACCTTTGAAACTCTGGAGAATGTCTCTTTCAACATCTGGGAATGTGATGTTCACTGGTGGAAAGCTTGCATGGTGGACTGGGACCCTCCTACCCTGAGAGCGATGCCAAGGCACTTCACGGCTTTACTGTGATGTTTGGTTACAAGGACTTTTCATAAACATTCCGCTGAGGATAATGTTCATGCATCCCTCACTGGATGAAGATTAACAAATATCACAATATTTAAATTATTGTAGGCTGGGTTCTTCTCCAGTTATTTACGTACTGACAGATCTGCTGACTTTATTCAGTTGGAAACCGGCTCTCACAATCTCTAACCATAACACTGGAATTTGATCTTGTTTTTCCTACGTAGCAAAAATGTCTGGGGTGAGATCTAGAAAGGGATTCTTAGGAACTTCAGGCTAAAGATCTGTGAAAACAGCATTTTATAGTAGGATGATGACCATGCCTACACTTCCCAGGGAGACACCGGAGTGAAGCAGGTCGTGTTGAGGGTCACTTCTTGCTTCTCGATGAGGACTCATATGAGGCAGCCAGCAAGAAGGAGCCCTGTTGTTCTGCAGAGGAAGCTCAGTGTGGTGTTTTCCGTGGCCAGGCACTCACCAAGCATGAGGCAGAAAGCTAGCATAATATGCACCCTAAGGCAAAGCCTTTAGGACTAGGTTTTCTGAATGTCATTTGTAACCCCCGTGAAACTATTGCATGGAGAACAAGGTTTTAGTTTGGAAGAGACAGCACAAATGTGTGTGCACAGCTCACTGAGGGTTTGGTGGTTTGTGTGATGCTTTGACAGCTCTGAGCCCCTGTGTGCATGCTCCTGGAATGTATCTTCTAGTTTTTACAGACTGTGTCCCTTACAAAATAAATGCCAGAAGAATGGGAATGACTGCTGCTACACATGTATGAAGGATGACCAGATTTATCGGTGCAAGAAATATTTGGAACAGAGGGAAAGTAACAATTAAGAGCACCACACAGCTCAGTATTTTATTTAAAAGCATGCACCAAATAACACTGCCTGAATTGAGTACTGTTGGCAGCTCCCAGGAAGGCACAGAGACATTCTCACCAGCAACATTGGGGATTGTTTCCTCCCTTGGATTATGGAGCTTTTTTTAATGCTGTATTATACTGATGAGGTGCAACCAATTCTTCTGCTGGGAGATGCTCTGAAACAAGGTGATGAGGACAGCACAGTGTTCTTCAAGACTAGCATGGGAATGCTCTCCTTTGAGAAAGAGAATGACTTTAGGCTTCTGGTTTCCAGCAGGAAGGTGATAATGGTGGTATTGTAACAATTTAGCACTACTAGAATATTTTTTGTTTAAAAAGAAGTTTAGTGATTTTGTATTTGATTAATTCCATCATTATCACAGGTTCTTAGAAATAATAAAAAAAAAAGGTTAATCTGCCATGTAGGAATCTCACAGAAAGGAAGATACTTGGTGTAGTTCAAGATAAAGCTCAAGGAGTCAAATTGTTCCTTCTTTTTACATCCTGAGATTCTACAGAAGACAAAGACTCTATTTTTTTTTTCCCCTTTACTCTTTTATTATTTTTTCACTTCTTCTAAAGTGAAATCCTGTTTCTGTCAAGATGAGCCCAGGTGTGATCCTGTTGTAGCCAGTGAGAATTTACCTCTCCCTCTCAAGGGGATGACATTAAACCCTCTATCACCTACTTTTGGACAGAAACCAAGGAACCGGTTCTGAAACCTCCCTTCTAGTTGGCAGATCCGCTGGAATCAGTAGATAAGGCTGGATGAATCAGCCTCGAATTTCCATAACACCAAAATAGACTTGGTGCAGTGTAAGAACAACCGGAAAGTAACAACACACTTAGGGGATCCAGTCTCTTTGTTTTAAGATGTGAGGCAAGCAGGGACCCTTAGAATCGAAGGCTGGCTGTCCACATTGAGCCATATCTGCCAAATTCAGTGTTTTATAACATCACCTTATCAAGATCCATACAGTGAGATAGCTCACTCGTCATAAACAAACAAGATACCTCTTAATTGCCACCTACTGCCACTGTGTCTGCTTAAACTGCTATTGACAGAAAACCTGAACGCCTTATTAAAGCAAAAGGTTTTTGGAGGCAGTTTAGATGCTGACTTTTCATTTTCTTAAGCGTTAGTGAGTCTGTTAGTGTTTTATAAGCAGCAACATGCATCCGATTTAATGTTGAATTAAATGTTGATAAATCGAATGCTAATACCAGGCGACTGGAACGATTTTAAAAGAGGAANCATAATAAGGGCATGCAAATGAGGTGAAATCAGCGAAAGTATGGTGGGGGAGGGGAAGATGTAAAATACGGCCATCAGTGTAATGACCAAGGAGTAGAGAATTTAAATGTTTAATGCTTGCACATTCCAGTTCATTTTCCTGTCATCTCTTTGAATGTGCAGGTTGAGGCTCTCGAAAGACCAGAATGAAGAGATCTCTGTTTTGGACCAAAAAGGATTAATAACGTTATTTAACAGACTGTCCAGATACACCTTTCCTAGCCTACAGCTATCCA
>VXBW01008310.1:315811-345519 GCA_013400375.1 Thinocorus orbignyianus | reverse complement strand
CTCCCTAGTCCTACCTTTTTCCCTGACATAGCTATAGAATTTTTTCTTATTGCCCTTGATGTCCTTGGCCAGATTCAGTTCCCTTAGGGCTTTTGCCTGCCTGATATGGTTCCTGGCCACTCGGACAGTTTCTCTATATTCCACCCAGCCCACCTGTCCTTCCCTCCACCCTCTATAGGCCTCCTTTTTGATTTTAAGCTTATCTAATACTTCCTTACTTATCCACGCAGGCCTTCTCGCTGTTTTGCCTGACTTCTTCTTTTTTGGGATGCACCTCTCCTGAGCCTGGAGGAGGTGATCCTTGAATACTAGCCAACTTTCATGGGCTCCTCTCCCCTCCAGTTCTTTTTCCCATGCTACCCTGCCAATCAGTTCTCTCAGGAGTCTAAAATCTGCTCTCCTGAAGTCCAGGGTAGCAAGCCTGCTGTATGCCCTCTTTGCTGCAATGAGAATACTGAATTCCACCATTTGTCCTGACATCCCTCCTGGTAGGGAGGAGAAGGCAGGAGTGGCCAAAGAATATCCTCCATAGAGGATGCCGACTTGTTTACCTACAGCAAAGGGATGCTGCTGCTGGTCTACAGCAACGTGCTTTACCACAAAGAGCTTTGCCTACCATGTGTGTCTATCTGTGTACCTCTAATGGCTTATTATTCATGTGTAATCCACAAGGCGGATCTTTAGGAAAATTCTGTTGCTTTCCATTAGAAAATACTGCATGGCAAATGCTAATTGTCCCTTCCTCACGGTGTTTTAACTGATCATATGCCATTTACATCAGTAAAAGAAGTGGTCTCCCAAAGGCAACACTGACATCAAGAAGAAAATCCCTTGCTTGGCAGAAGAGCGTCTTGTGCCTCCTTTGGCCACAGATGCTGATGGGCAATGTTTGATCGTCAGCAGCAGGCTTTGTTTTTGCTTTCTGTTTTCTGCTGTGCAAATGCCAGCGAGGGCCTGATTGCTGAGCATATCATTAGCAGTGTTGCTAATAAGTGAACACTCCCCCGGTGCTTATTAGCTGGTTCTCTCCGAGTGGTGAGATTGCCATTTCAGGGCAAGGAGCTGGAGCAGGGGAAGTGACAGGCGGTGCCAAAGGTTTGTCCATCTCTCTGTTGCTCCCTCCATCCATCCAACCATTCTTCCATCCATCCATCCATCCATCCATCCATCCATCCATCCATCCATCCATCCATCCATCCATCCATCCATTCTTCCATCCATCCATCCATCCATCCATCCATCCATCCATCCATCCATCCATCCATCCATCAGCACACGTCTGTGTGGCAGCTGGAGTCACTGGGATGGTGGGACCGGTTGAGGTTGAAGGTGGCTGCTGACATTGTGCTGTCATGGCTTCATCGTCCACATGCCTGCCCTCCATTGACACATTCGAGGGCATTTTTGAGCCTCCACAAAGAGCCCGTCAATTGACACTATTGCACTCCCCGCCTGCACAAACCGGGGGCTCGCTGGGGGCTGTGGATACAGTCTCACGTTTATTCATCAGCAGAGCCATTGAAAACGGTAGCTTGCCCAAAAAGGCGGGCTTGCCTCCTTCACCCAAACATTTAGCTACATCTTTTTAAAGTTTTGCCCGGTGCTCTCTAATTGAGGTAACATTATCTGCATTTTAATGCTGGGCCATTTTTGTCCCGTGAAAGATTACCTGAAGAACCCCACCATTTACCACGCTGGTTTAAATGCAGGCAGCTGCAAAGAAAAAAAAAAAATACACAAAGGACTTAAGCAAGGGGAAAAAAGGCAGATATTTATTTGTTCTGAAATCCCATTGCTCAGAAATAGAGTCTGCAGTGAAAAAGAGGAAAACAAGCTTGGGTCAGGGAAGAGACGGTGATTAGCTCCATTGTTAGGGGCTCTTTAAGCTCCGTTGGTCCTAAAGAAAAACCCACTAATGAATCTATTGAAGCTTGCCAAACTTTGGAAGACAACTAGAGTTGTGGTGCTTATCTGAGACATGGTAGCAAAGTACGCTGATACAGAAAACATCAAATGTGCATCTTCATTAACTGTTTTCCTGCACAAGCCCTGCGAAGACTGCTGGTGATCGTTTATTCCAAGAATGTGCTTTACCTGTAAACACAGGTCTTTAATCTAAAACTTTGATTTTGGGAAACCAGTGTACAGAGGACGAACTATAAAATTTGAGGCCTGGTGCTATGTGCTACAGGCAACTTTAAAACTGCTTTTACTGCTGTTTTCATAGTGGGCCAGAGGAAAGTTTGGGGTTTTTTGATCTTGGTCAGGAGATATTTATTTTGGTGTTTTCCCTGATGCTTGGTCAAGGGCTTGAAATGTATACGGCTGGACCTCACCACCACAGTAAACTGCCACCACATTAGTTGCATAGCGGAAGCTACTGTTTCCTAAATGCTCTACTCAAAAATACAGGTTTTACTGTACAAAGCTGTTTCCTTATGCATTTGGTTTTTTCTTTTCCTATCTGCTTTCCCCTTCCAAGCAAACTTCCCACCAGCCTGCCTTGTCTGATGGGGAGGGACCACCTTTGAAAGGTTGCAAACTCGAAGACAGTCAACAGGGATGCCAATTATTGTCAATTGTTGCCATCCTTCTCTGATATGGACACCTGTCCATTGGGAACCACCCCGAGGCAGCCAGACTGATTTGACAGAAACCGGTGAACGGGCATCAGTTGGAAATTGTCTCCAATTCCACACCAGCTATCTGAACCAGCCTGATAAGAGCATGCGATAGGCTGCAGAAAGCCATGCATCATTGGCAATGGTGGAGCATTGTATTCAGCCCATAAAAACATGGATAACAACTGATGTTCAGGTGACACTGTGAAAGAGCCCTGGGGAGCAACGGTTACCGAAGGTGAGGTATCCACTCATTGACCCTCCACTGGGAGTCCTGTCTATCTCCAGTTGGCCTTAAACTTCACCAGTGAGATCTTACCTGGAGCTTTAACACTTAATCTGGAAAGCTGCAACTCCAATCTCTCCATCATCAGGGTGGACAGGTGAATTATCAGGTTTTAAAGTTACCAGACGGGACACGTGGTCATCTGCTTTAGCTGGGAGTCGGGAGAGGCTTTCCTGAGGGGTGACCAGAAAGGTCTGGCTATGGCTGGCAGGCTTTTTGCCTCCTTCTCAACCATCACAGGACAGACCTGATAACCAGAAGCCTAACTCCTTTAAGTATTATTGCTCAGATAAAGACCCAGCTTTAACTTGACAAAAATCAGTGCAGTTGATAGCTAAAAGAGTTGTTCCTTCCTTAGAGGTACAGTATCTGGTAGTAGATGGTTCCTCTGCAGCTCTTATAAATAAAACTGAGCGTATTTAATCCCACTTAGTCTGTCTAATCCTTCTCTTTTACATCCAAGGTATCGAAACAGTTCTTGTACTCAGTCATGATTGCGTACCCAAGATTCCCAAGTTTGCTACCACGTTCTTTCAAGTGCACAAGCCTTGGTTTCACATCACACTACACCAGTGCAACTGAAAAGGTTTAACCAAGCCTTTTTTCCACTTCCAGCTTTCTTTAAACCAGAACATCTCCGTGTGTAGATGAAGCCCAGGATGTCCTGCAGCTTGCAAGACAATCAACGTCTGAATAGAGACATTAAATGAATTCCCATCTCTCCAGCATGGGTTAGCCAACTTCTGCAACTCAGCCTTGCCAGGCATTTGTGTTTAACCTGAATGATGTATATTCCTGGGTAGTTTCTAGTTTTACGGGTTGGAGTGCAACCTGGATCCTTAGAAGTCTAGGTGTAAATAGCATATTCTTGTGTGGATACTGATACATTTTCAAAGTGATATTTCATGCTTCATCCCCCCCCAAAACTACTCTGAAACAGGCAACACGGAATACCACTTCGAGTCCCAAGGAGATGGAAACACCATCTACATTGTACATCTGGCTCTGCTTGAAGGAGCCCTCAGCACCAAAAGCGATGCGGACCTGTTGGAATGGGCCCAGAGGAGGTCATGAAGATGATCATAGGGCTGGAACGCCCTTCCTATGAAGACAGGAATTTGGAGGTATTCAGCCTGGAGAAGAGAAGGCTCCAGGGAGACCTTAGAGATCCTTCCAGTACTTAAAGGGCCTGCAGGGTAGATGGAGAGGTACTTTTGATCAGAGAGCGCAGTGAGAGGAGGAGGGGTAATGTTTTTAAACTGAAGAGGGGAGATTTAGATTAGGTATCAGGAAGATATCCCAGGGTGGTGAGACCATGGCCCAGGTTGCCCAGAGAAGCTGTGGCTGCCCCGTCCTTGGAGGGGTTCAAGGCCAGGCTGGATGGGGCTTGGAGCAACCTGGTGTGGTGGGAGGTGTCCCTGCCCAGGGCACAGGGGTTGGAACTCGATGATCTTTAAGGTCCCTTCCATTAAAGTCCTCCAACCATTCTATGTTTCCATGATTTTATGACTCTGTGAGATGATTTAGGCAGCACTGTGANAGACCTTAGAGATCCTTCCAGTACTTAAAGGGCCTGCAGGGTAGATGGAGAGGTACTTTTGATCAGAGAGCGCAGTGAGAGGAGGAGGGGTAATGTTTTTAAACTGAAGAGGGGAGATTTAGATTAGGTATCAGGAAGATATCCCAGGGTGGTGAGACCATGGCCCAGGTTGCCCAGAGAAGCTGTGGCTGCCCCGTCCTTGGAGGGGTTCAAGGCCAGGCTGGATGGGGCTTGGAGCAACCTGGTGTGGTGGGAGGTGTCCCTGCCCAGGGCACAGGGGTTGGAACTCGATGATCTTTAAGGTCCCTTCCATTAAAGTCCTCCAACCATTCTATGTTTCCATGATTTTATGACTCTGTGAGATGATTTAGGCAGCACTGTGAGTCTGGTCCAAGATATTCTGCAGGCAGCAGTGTGCTTGGACCTAGATAAACCCGCCCTGTGCCATACTGGTTGGGAAAATTATGAAAAGAGAAAGCAGACCTAAATTACTGTGGAATAATAGAACAAGAACAGCAGCAAAGAGAATCAGTGCAGTACAGCAAGGTTATCTGCATAACAAATTTTCTACCACTTTGTATGCGTGCATGTGCAAACACAAGTGTACCACCAACACCACAGCGTTACTTAACTAGTGTATGTGTGGTTGTTTTTCTAGCATCAGCACCTGCATTTCTGCATAGGTTGTGCTAGTGAAAAGCAAAACCTTAAAAGTAGGTTACTGAGTCTTATTTTGCCTGTTTTGCACATGTTGTAAAACCAGCAATTCCTATTGGCATCGACAGGAGTTACAATAATTAATTTTTGGGAAATCAAGTTACTTAGGAGTAAAATCCCGCAAAAATTTTCTTTTTTTACCAGAAGTAAAATCTCTTCTGACACACTGAAACAACCAGGGAAGCTTTCAGGTTCATGAACACTTTTTAACATTCCGGCCTCATATGAGATATTAGCTCTTCCTGCAAACTTTGCTTCTTGCACTGGGACCATCATGACCACGACAAAATTATTATAAAACTAACTTAGAGCACTTAAATATCTTATTTTTATGGGCATAAAATTAACCTCCATTTTTTTGATTGACATGACCATATACATTGAGGGCATTCCTGATTTATAGTGGTTGTGTATGGGGATTAAGCTGGTTTCAAGGCAGTGTTGCTTGTCTGGTTCTTCCTATTTTGTTTTCNAAAAAAAAAACAACAACCCAACCTCCCCCCCCCCCCCCCCCCCCCCCCGAAAATTCTTATATTTCAAAGGCTTTTTTTCATTTTATGAACCTAGATCTGCGACTGATAAAATCAGTGAGACCTACGTCACTGATGTCTGAAGAAGAACAGCAAAGCCATGTTGTTTGGATAAAATATGCCGAGCAAAGTTTCTTACTGTGATTTTAAAGGCTGGTTCATGAAACATATTCTTTTATAATTTAGCTTGGCCTCTCCCTGACACAACTCATTTGCACTCTCCTAGTTCTTAAATAGGGAGAGAACACCATAATGTACCATACATTCTTCACATGATGCCTTTCATTAATAAAGGAAGTGTTCAGCTGCAGCAGAAATGCAAAAATTATGTTTGGCCTCTTGTGAATAAATGACAGAGAATTTTTCTGTATTTAACCATTAAGAATAGCTCTGGTGGTCTGACACAATGGGATAAACTGTATCAGAAACCTAGTATTCCAATTCCCTCTCCCTTTTTTGGCCAAGAAGTTTGCATCTGGCCTTAAACATAGCACTGATTATTTTAGTTTTTGTTGTAGCCTGCTAATTACACTAAGTCATATTCATATATTCTTGGAGGAAGGTTAAATTAGCAGAAGTAAAAATCAGCCTTCTGAAACTCAGACTGTAATTAGACTGGATTGTAGCATTTTTGCAGTTGTAATAGGTGCATTTTGTGTTGTTCAAAACTCGACAAATTGATTACGTTATCTGGTTCTCGTGATAAACAGAAATCATTTTTAAGACACAAAACTCTTGCTAGTATAATTTCATTTTACCTTTCAACAACAAACCAAGCAGTTTACAAAGAAAGCACTTAGATAATATTTTGTTCTGGCAGATTAAGGTGAAAAAATAGCAAAGGAGGGGGGTGGACAGAGTGGGAAGAGGTGTGGGAGCACCTTACTATTAGAATAGCCTGGTCTTTCAATGAAGGATTGCTGAAGTACTCTTTGAGATAATTTTTAATCTAGAATGAGAATTATTTGATGAGTTTAGCCAGTAATTAGCAAGATCTATAATCTAGACAACCGATTCTTTCCTGCTGAGGAATCTAAGAAACTGAGAGCATTTGTTGGCAGCCCACAGTCAAGTACCGTGCAACTGACTTGCTTTGTCGTAGCAAGGCGAGTAGGGTCTGAGAAGAAAGAAAAGAGAGCTGTTGTTATGTTAATAGTTAAATTAATGTAAAAATGAGGTAATATTTGGCCCGTAGAACTAGTAACTTCACTGTACTTTCGAATTCGGTGGCCTGCAGCAGCGTTAGCAATGAACACAACCAGCCAAGCTGAGCTGTGCTTGACGTAGACAAGAGGCTTGTGGTACCTCAAGACAGGTTCAAAATGAACTTGTTTTAAGTAGATCCATAATTTGCCATTTATAAAGGATTTTTAGCTCTTTTTTGGTGTTCTTGCGGCAGACAACCACACTGGCATCTTGAATGTTTTGGAGTTGTTTATTGTTTGGCTTGTTGCTGATGGTTAGCAGAAGAGACACTTTCAGGTTCTGTTGGAGGAACCTCAGGGCTCTCTTTTAGGCAGTTCAGCCTAGTGGAATTAAGCCTGACATGTTTCAGCTCTATTTCTTTATAAAATAAACGTAAAACAATGGTTTAGATTTCCAGTAAAGCTCCTGAACCGTGCGAGACTCAAACTTTCCTTGTTTCTTTACACATCTGTAAATAAAGACCATAAAAGAAGAGTACAACAGGATAAATCAACACGAATTTGAAATCCACTGCAGCACATCAAACGGCGCGGTCTCACTGAGAGGAAAGGGCGACCCCCGGCTTCTTGTGGTTTGAAGCTAATTGTTTTCGTCAGGATGGGAACGTCTGGAAGTCCACTGCGGTGTCCCACCAGCAAGGCTTCAGTAACTGAGCCGGCTTGCGGAGAATGAGCCCACTTTGTAGTGACACAGCGGGCTCAGACACCACCTATTCTGCTCTCCAAACTGTCATGCATAACAACTTCATTGTGCTAAATTGAACTTGAAAGCAACCAAGGGCTATGAGAAGGAGAGGCTATGAGAAAAACGTGCTGTCAGCGCTGGCAAAGGCTGACCTGGAAAGCAGGCTCAGAGACAGGAGATGCGAAGACCAGGGCCCATGAACACAGCATATTGTTTCATTTTATAGTATGATTCCCATACCAGCAAAAGTAGCAAATGTGATGTAAATTTATTTAAATAGATTCCTCCGCTTAAAAGTTTGCCAGCCGCTCTTATCCAACTTTCCCAGCTCCCTGATTCGTTACTTACAGTGGGAATATAATGACATATAGTCATCATTGTAACAGCTTCTTTGCAGGGGCACAATGATGATTAATAGCTAGCAGCAAATTTTCACATGGGCTCTGAAGCACTATAGCGTTAAGCAGCCAAACACTCCCAAATCCCCCTTTTCTGTTCCACTGAAAAGTCCTCTCCTTGTACCTTGCAGATATGAACAAAGCCTATCTTCATTCCAATCAGCTTTTCCTCATTCAAAGAAACTTTCTCTTTTTCATAATTGATTCATGTGCATCTTTTTTCCAGTCTTTCACTGAGTCTGAGACTTTTTTTTTTTTTTTTTTTTTTGCTGGGGGAGGGAGGAAATAGTTTCAGTAATAACTTCTTTTGCTTTGTTTTTCCCTCTAAAATGTATTCCAAGATGTTTCTCAGCTAGTTGAGCTAATGCACACTAAAAAGAAACACAAAACTGAAAATGAAGCCTTAACTTTCTCTGCACGGAACGATTATTAGCCACGAGCACTGCGGGATGAGCTCAGAGAAACGGCTCTGGTAACCTAAGTCAAAGACTAGGGAGCACCAACAATAAGCTGCTTCTATTTATTGTATCAATTCCCATTACCATGAGAAAGTTACAGCTGAAACCAGGGCGGATTCACTTTTTCTGTGCAGAATTATTTCAAAGACAAGATAACATTGTATAGAAATATTTCATCAGAAATATTTAGAAATACTTAGAAATATTTTGTCCTCATTGTAATATTTTTTCACGGATGTGAATTTAATGTTTTTCCACAAACGTCCTTTCCACATTGATAATGAAAACACAGTTTTAGAAGCAATTAAATCTTCCTTTTGTCAGTTTCAGTACAGTATAATGACACTTCAGTAACTACGCTTTGAGGGATTTACTCCAGATTTACACTAGAACGAGCACAGGGCAGATTGTTGGGGTTTGGTTTTGATTTTTTATTTGAGAATATATTATTTAAGTTTATTATTTAAAATTTAAAAAATTATTTAAGCATTGGAATGGGATGCCCAGGGAAGTGGTTGAGGCACCATCCCTGGAGTTATTTAAAAGACGGGTTGACAGAGAGCTTAGAGACATGGTTCAGTGATGAGGTTTTTTTCAGTTAGGTGGACTAGATGATCTTAAACTTCCCTTCCGACCTAGACCTGACCTGGACAGTTCTATGATTCTGAGACATTTTTAAAGAGGAAGAAAGACTTCAAAGCAATATTAGAAAGTTAAATTTTACAAAGAATGTCAGTCTGGTTTGGTCCCACAATGAAGGAAATTGGTTGCAACTCTGTAGCTCCACTTACGCATCATGTATACTGTTGATGTTTGGCTGGTAGACTTTGCACCTCACTGGTCTTCTGCTGATGAACTGCTGTACATCAAATTTCATCTGTCCAGTCCGGGAAAGTGCTGTCTTGGCATTTGCATGTTAGATGTACTGTAGACAGGAATGGATTTTGAAAGTAGCACAGTAGATATGAATAGATAGTGTTCGCTGAAATAACTTCATAGAGTATGTGAGATGAGGAAATAGATAAATCCATCATTAATCTTCTTTTTCATGGACTTTAAGAGAACACTGTGACCAAGTTATCCATATTTTCTAGAAGAAGCAAAAGTTTTAGTCTTTATTTTTGGTCCCAACATATTATTTTGAAAAAAATATAAAATACCTGTGAACATTTGCAATTGTCTGGGGTTTTTTTATTTTGTGGAAAATTTTAATTCAGTTCATTTTGTTTTAGGAAGGAAAGCTTCTAGTGAGACAAACAACAGGTAGGTTTGGTTTATGATTTTCATTGAAGATTTCTCAAGATTGCCTAGGAAGTAGCATTGTGTATAATAATGTTTCAAGAGATGAAATTTCTAGTCAAGTTCTTTCTGTTGCATCACTTTGCAGTTTGGCTCCTTTTGTACATTTCAGATATTTTTACCCAGATGTAACGTAGCAGAATCACATATGATTTAATACACATGACCCAGAACTCGAATCAAACTTACAGGACTTTGGCAAGTGTTATTAATGTTCAGTGAAGTAAAGGTAGAATTACAAAGTTCTGGTTCTTTCGCTGTACCAGTGTGTGAGATTCTTTCCACTTAATGGAAAGATATACTGCATTTTAGAAAGTGTGTTGTTTTCTACAAGTGGTTTTGCATGCAACATTCAATTGAAATTGTGTGAAATTTAATGGAAAGAGTTAAAACCAGTGAAAATTCTAATACTTATCAGTGGCTTGTATTGAATGACAATTAAATTGCAGTTATTTAGAGGGACTGCAATTGGAAACATTCCTGGAGAAGCAGAATCCTAAACCTACATATGGATGAGTGTGATCCATTCCCTGGTTTATGTACCCCAGGTTCCTTGGTTGGAGACACAAATCTACGCAGTGTCCATATGAGCAGTATTTTGTATTTAGAACTCTGAATTTGCCGCAAAATATGTAAAACCTTGCATGGTCAGTGAACTCCCCTTTGACTCTGCATCTGAGAAGCCTTAGCCGTGTTGTTTATTTCAGCAAATCTATAGAAGACACACAAGCTCCCAACAGCTTCAGACAGGGATGTGCAAATAGCTGGCATGAGGGGCTAAAATCTCAGATGACATACCCTTTTCAGGATGTGTCAGCATGAGCACATTCCACATGTCAGCTAGCTCATGCATCCTAATGTACCTTTTGGAGGACAGCAGAATCTCAGCACAGCTCGAGTTATCCAGTTAGAAGGCTCAGGAAAGAGCATTTCCTTCTACTTTTCAGTGCCACTTATGTCTCCTGGTTTCACAGAGCAGAGCTTGATGTAACTGCAATATCAGAGGGGAAAAGTCCTCTCACCAGCAGCCTCTAGGGATTTGTGGGGATGGGTCACATCACATAATTTGCTGAAAATATTAGATGGATGTGACCCAAGGGCATGGCCAAATTCTTGATCCTCGCAGAAGTCTAGCTCTGAACCTCAGGCTCACATCTCCACCACACCTTACCCTCCACCTTCTGCCACATGGTGAGTTTCTGAGCCACAGACTTCACCTGTCTTCCCTCACTGTTGAGAATATCTTATTCACCATCAGTCCTGAGACATTTTGGTACATGTCAAAACTTTCTGCGGCTTCCCAGCACACTTGAATGACACGTACCCGGTCACTACAGTAGGTGCAAGCTTGCAGGTTAAATCTAGGAAAGTATGCTTGCTTCTAGCGGGGGAAAAAAGGTCTATTTTTGTCATCTTTACTTGTGTTGAGTGGTAACCGAAAACTTCTGCTGTTAAGTAATCATTCACCAGGAAGAGGGGTGAGAATCTACCCCTTTATAATTTTGGTTTGGGAGGCAAAAAGTGATCATTTTTTTTCACTCTTATTTACACTAAATATATTCTTTCCCTCTTTCTACCTTCAGACTTACTACATTTTCCTGCTGTCTATTCCTCTCCCCCCCAAACCTGTTCTTTTCCTCCATGTTTTATTTTCCCCTGGAATCCAAAAAAACCTCATTCTTGTTCCTTGTGCACCCACCTGAAATTCTGTATTGCCTCTTCCTCTATCCTTGAAAATTTTCTTCTGTTGAGTTCCAGGCCACCCGAGGTCCATTGCCCCGTCCTTTTCTTGCTCCAGAGCAGCTGTGCAGCTCATATTGTCTCTTTTTGAGTTTGTTGACAGCATGTGGGTTTGTGTGTGCTCCATTTCCAGCAGCTTTTTTAAGGTCATGGTGTTATGCAGCAGTGCACACTCTCTGGGCATCGAGGATCTCAGACCTGATGTGCCTACTAAAGTGGTGTAATTCTCTCTGTAAGGGTTCCCATGAGGAAGAAGGATGTCTGTATAGTCCCTTGACTCTTCCTATCTTAAATTAAATTTTCTCATTCCAGAACTACACAGTTGCACATTTCTGAGTTGTATGGTTTTGTTATCCGGTTCCAGATCACTACTTGTTTCCTCTGTGGACTGTCAACCTTGTGATGAACCTAGATTAAATATCTGGATTGAAATTGTACCAAAGCTGGTGAACAAATACATTTAACTGCCTTGGGAAACAGCACTGTGAATGTATTGGCATTACATTTTGTGCATAGTTTCAGCTGCAACAGCCTCTGTTGAACAAAGAAGTCCAAAAGCTGTGAAGAAAACCTATTTCAGTCCAAAGTCTACCCAAGTATCCAGAGAACAGATTTTTACTTCTAAATCTCAGCTCTCAAAGTCAGGAAAGAGAAAAAAATCTTGCTGAAGGTAACCAAAGAATTAAGCCCTCCATCTGCCATTTTCAGATTTTTATTTTTGCCCTGGTTTCTGCATATTCTTTAGGTCATCAGTAAGATCAATAAATCTTGAGTATCATTCATATCATAGGCACAGACACCCCGTGACATCATGTTTCTTGAATTATTCTTTTGGTCCCTTGGTGGCAATTTCTCTAAATTGCTCTGAAGGCAGACAGAGCTTTCTGTCTAGAACTCGGCTATTCCTGTTTTCTCTCTCTCTCACCTTTAACCTTTTACTTTCTGGCTTTCATAGATCACCAGCCTTTGTAAGCTTATCCAATAAAGGGCCTTCTCAGAAATGAATCTCCTCCCAAGCATAATACATCTTATTCCTCCAAACCCTTAAAGCAAACAGTCCTCTGCAAAGAAAAGGAACACTTTGTACCCTTTAGGAAATAAGGAAGCCAACATGTCACCCATTATGGGTACATGTTGCCTCTTGCCTGAACATCATGTAGAACAAAGCTCGGTAGGGAATGGGGGAGGATGTTGTGAGTAAACACTGAGGAGGACTATTGTGGCAGGAAATCCACAACTATTGTGCAGGTGAAGGAGAAAAGACTTAGAAAGGATGCAGAGAAGCTACGGATTATCACAGCTGACGATAGGAAGGAAGATAAAGCAGATGGCTACTGAAGATACTGAAAAGAATCAGTAGGATTATCATATTAAGGTGTCCTTCCTTTGTCAGCTCACAGGAGGCAACCCAGTCACATTTTCACATCACAAAATGATTTTTAAAAGTTTCAAGAGAGGCACTGGAAAGTTGGAGCAGGTCCAGTTTGGGGCAAACAATGTGATCGGAGTGCTGGGGAGTCTGAGATATGGAGTGATGTTGAATGAATTGGGTTTGTTTGGCCTGGGGATGATAAGGCTCAGGGGATCAAAGTAATCTCGTATCTAAAAGGTTGTTATGAAGTAGGAACTGTCCTCGCTTCACAGTGATGCATGGTGACAGGACACGGGGCAAGGGGCACAAGGTGCTTTGGGGGAAATACTGCCTGGATAAAAGAAGAACTCCACTGACACCAATTTTGAATGCTGGAACAGTTGCCTGGGAAAGTGGTGGAGTCTGTTTTCTGGAGATATTCATGTCTTGGCTTGACAGTGTCCTGAATAGCCTAATCCAAGGCCAGGATGTTGGATCAGAAGTCCCTTCCAACCCAGAACTCTCTTTGATTCATATTAGAACTGGCTTTAGCATCTGATTAAAATACTGGAAAAAGGCTAATTTTAAAGGCTATGTTAGAAACTAACATACACTTAAAATACTAAAATAGAACTGTATATTTTAAAATTATATTCATTTAACAAGGGTAAGCTACTTGGCAGTTCTAAAGAAACGAAGGGTTCCAGGCCAATGTGCTTGGCTCTGCAGCCAGCCATTTTTCACTCTCACCCCAAATCTCTCTGCTTTATTAGGTAGTTCTGCCAATTTATCTATCTCAAATATCTATCTGTCAAGCAAGAAAAAGATACTGTGTGAAGTTGAGATAATGTAAATAAGTGACCTTGATGAAAACATTTATTGACAAAGCAGTCAGACAATATAATTTTGCAAAAACGGAATTTAAATTGTTTTGATTGTATTCCACTGTGATTGGTGTCACTACAAACCTTTCCTTCTATACCCCCTTTGATTTTAATAGGTCATACCCCCTATATTTGTATTTATAGTCCTCCAATCTCTCCTCTGGTAGTTCTAATCATCAAATCAGCTAGCACTTTCATTTTGCTGTTTTTCATTTCCTATTCTTTTTACTTCCTATTTTTTTATTTGTCTTAAAGTACTTTGTCATTTCCCATATCTTACTGCAGTGATGTGCTTTCAACTCATCTCTACTTGCAACTGATCCTTTTCTATGATCTTTCACACCAAATCCCTTCTCTCTGTTGACCTCCACCCCCTGCTTGTGCCCTTTCCAAGACCTACAAGTTGGCAGTGTCTCTCATTTCTGCAGTGCATTCTGCTCTTCACTTCTGACAGTGTTACTTCTACTGGGATTATTGTCTACAGCTATGTTTTTCTAATAATGTAAATCCTTTCTTTTCATCATTAATGTTTACCTCCTGTAAGATCACAAACACTACTTTATCCTCCATCTCTGAAGTCTCATGTTCTTCCATCCTTTTGCCATAAAATTAAGAAGGCCACGTTCCAAATGATTTGGTATGACTCTTCTGCATGACTTTTCAGTATTTTCAATAGTTGCCAAATTTGTAAAAGAACTGTGATTCTGTTCCATGTTTAAGTGCTGATTCTGCAGTCTTTTCTGTGGCTTCTTGTCTCTCTGCTCTTGACTTCCCTGGAGGATTCAACGAGCTCTCTCACCTTCCTTTTCCACAAATGCCCAATTGTGTTCTTCCCTATTTCTATGCTCTTGTCTCCTTTCCTAATACCTTTGCTCTATTAAAACCTAATGGTTTTGTGCCCTTATCTTGCTCTCATCTTCAGGCACATGATGTGCTCTCAATGGAGGAGTGGCTGGGCAGCAAGTCACCAGAGAAGATGAACCTCTTCAGGAGAACTGTCTGAGCTGCTGATGGCAACTTCTCGTGATCCTCTCCTGGACAGGATTATCACTTTGGTACAGAGCACTTCAATATCTCATAACCTGGAGTCTCTCTGGGATGAACTCATCTGGCAAGTTGGTTGCTTACTCAAGAGAAAATGCAGAAGAAAATAAGAAATAATGAAAAGACATCCAAATGCTAACAGTCTGCCTCTCCCTCTCCTGGAGCAGGTTTATGTCTCCATCCCATTTTCCTACTTCCTTGAGTAGTGCTGGGTTACCACCAGAACAGTGCCTTTTTCTACACCACTTTCAAATGACACTTCCAATTTCAGCTTTTTTTTCCCAATAAATCAACTGAGTCTGACCCCAAAAACTGCAGAAAGTGAAAACTTTCCGGAAGAAGTGAGGCAACCCTGGCACACCCTCAGTTACAAACCATCTGGGGACTCAGATAGATTTAGGCAAGACCTAGATCAGCCTGAAGATGATCTCAGTGACCTCTGCATTTCCAAAGGAAACCACTGCATGGAATAAAAATGGTGGTAATAATTACATATTTTGCCCTGCCTTACCCGCCTGGTCATGCTCCCTCCCTAACCAACCACTCCTCCTAACAAGAAATGGCAAATGGTAGTGTAAAGCACAAAACCACTGTAGTCAAACTTGTGGGACACGCCTCTTAGATTAATATTTTTTCTCAGTTTTGAACACGTTGCCGTAAATACAACTGATAAGAACATGAACTTATTCTTTCAGCATCCCACCAACACAAAGGTGCACATGTAACTCAGGTTTTCCATATGAGTTGCAGCTTTTTCACATCAATTGAGTCTGGGAGGTGTTGAGAACAGAAAGTCCATCTGTCAAAGAGTCCCAGATCCAGCTTGGGAATCGCCTGGGCATTAGGGTCTCTTCATGTAAAGAAGATGAGAAGGAATGAAAGATGCTGGCAGGATGCAGGACTACTGGGCATTTTTCTCTTTGAGAAGGGAAGAAGAGGTTGTGAAAAGTGAGGACAGTGTAGGTAAAAAGACTGTTGCATTTATCCAGCCTGTAGAAGATGACACCATCGTTTCAGAGGGCAGGTTGGACAGGATCAGCCCTTGACTCACAAATCTTCAGCGATGCAGCCATAAAATATCCCACAGAATACCCCTGAAAAAGTGATTAAAAAAACCTGGGCCATGACAAATATAAGACATAAATAAATGTGCTACTAAAGAAAATAAGAATCATTCTAGATCTCTGTCCATGGATGAGATGTCTTTGGCTCAAGGAGGAATTTGATTTAGGGACTGGAGATGCATGAAGGCCTGTTTTTCTGCCTTTGTGTATTTTTTGGTTGCCTACTTCGAACTGACAGCATGGTTATTGACCTATAATGCATGAAGAAGAATCTTTTCTATTAATGTTATCTATAACAATTCAATTATAGCATATTGACATGGAAAATGGTGCAAAAATGGGAATAAATTTGGCATGAGGGAAGGTGATTACTTTTTGTCTTCTCCTGTGGAAATTGCAGAGTAAGTGCCTTTTTAAGATGGACTAAAATGAAAAGCAGGGAGGGGGTCCAGTTATATTAGAAAATCTAGATGAACTGCAACTTCTCTTTTTCTGAGAAGCTGAGTTGAGCTTCTTTTTGAGCCAGGCTGGCTCAAACAGTGAAAGAAATAAGAGAATTACTGTGCAATGGCCATCATCTGACCAACCTTGACTATTTGTCTCAGTGAACCAGGTATGAACTTGAAGTACACAGAATAGCATGATAGAGAAATAAAACAAACCTGTAGAAAAACAAACAGCAAAAAGCTTTTAAGGATCACAAGCAAAGCTTGCACAAATCTGTTAAGTGCTTGTTCATGGATGCTATTCAAGACATGCGGCACTCTAAATTGGGATGCAATTGGACAAAGGGTTAGGGAAGTAAAATGTACCCTGCAAAGTTTCTGTGTTTAATTTTTGTGTGTATTTTCTGCTTTTTAACTGAAATATAAAACCTGAAGCCGTGCCTGAGCCACTTTAGCTCCATGGTGTGAAAAACTTGTGCTCTAGTGCAGGGATACTGATTGTCTGGTCTTTGGCAACTCCAGGAAATAAAACCTATGTAACAGTAGGAATAATATAAAAATGGAGCATCACTGTCAAGCTATCAAAAATAAATCAAACTTTCAATATGTAGGTAATATTACTACAATCTAAAAAGTTGCTATGTTACATTATTTCCAAGACACTGTTTTATAAACCCACTATTTTTTTTCTGAACAAAGAATCTTTGAAAAGACAACCTTTCATCAGAAGTCTTGGTAAACTTACACCAATGAACTTAATAAAATTGGAGCTGATGCTACTCTTAGATCTCATAAAATTGCCTACTTTTTGACATTTTCTGTGTTGGTTCATGTTCCCCTGTGGAAATATATGAAAGACAAAACCAGAAAAATCTTAAAATCTTTTTCATGCTTTTGATAAAATACTTTCTTCAAATAATGTTTAACTTGCAATAACTCTTCAAGCCATGTAGAACAGAGTATTTTAACTTCTTTGTCCATCCTCCAAACAGCTGTTAAAACAAAAAGAAAGCATTTGAAGTGTCACCTACGTGGTAGACAACTCAATCAGGTGTTTTGCTGCAAGGTAATCTAATACATGCCAGAGCATACAGTAGAGTCTCAGGACCTCTCATAACAGAATTGGGTCAAGATGAACTTTTTAGTTGCAAAATTTAAAGTTTTAGTTTTCCTTTTGATGGAATATTAAACTTTTAAAAATAAAGTTAACTGTTAATTTCATATGAATCATAGCTTTTGTTTCTTGTTACAATAGCATTTCTCTGTAATGTAAAATACACAGAAACTACAGATTTGTTTCTATTCAAAACAACTTTTCATTGAAGTTCATGTGAATAGATTAATCTTAGCAATTCTTATAATCTTGCAAATTCTATAGCTTTTTTTTCCTCTTGTCCCATTTCATAAGAATCGAAAAAGTATTTAGTTTAAAGGTGCTATGAGTGATCATGCATACCACAAAGCAACTTATTTTCTATTCTTTCTGGTCAGATAGTATTTTCAGATGGTTGATATTGGGTCCAATTCTCTGTTGAACTGAAAAAGAATTGGTATTCTGTCAAAAATAAATGTGGTATTTAGCAGAAGAAAGATTTCTCTTTAGCTAGTTAAAAATCTCTCAGGAGGATAACTTTGGTAATTATATGAAACACATTTATTTTTGTTCCTGCTTCCTCTCCATCTCCTCAGTTTGTCTACTGTTCTTTATATTTCCAAATGTTTACTGTTCTTTAGATTTTTTATAAAGGGAAGGCCGTGGGGAGGGAGCGATTAGACCATGCC
Organism: Thinocorus orbignyianus; assembly: GCA_013400375.1. Taxonomy (NCBI): domain Eukaryota; kingdom Metazoa; phylum Chordata; class Aves; order Ciconiiformes; family Thinocoridae; genus Thinocorus; species Thinocorus orbignyianus. The sequence goes on along the minus strand of VXBW01008310.1, from coordinate 327,469 downwards.
TGTGTTGAGAACCAGCTTCAATACTCTTTATTGTTAAGGATGTAACCAGATGCTTAACTAAAATATTTGATCCTCTGTGTTTCAGTCAAAAGCTCCTTTTTAAGTCATAGATAAAGCAAGGTTAGAGGAAAGGCATTCCCTCGCTTGATGAATTGAGGAAGTAATCTGGGTGTGTATTTTAGAGATACTCAACTCCCCACAAAAGAATAAAGCTAAATCTGGATCTAGTTTCAGGTCCAATATCTTTCACTGAATGTTGGACCTTCTGAAATCCAATGCAAGGCAGAACTCACAAGTGGGGATTTTGTTTTGTGAGGGTGAAATTGCACTACTCAGCTCAGTCCTAAGTCCTTATATGTCCTCTTACCCCCTCCTTTACTTTGTACAGTGTTGCTATGGTCAACTATCAGAAATTTATGAAGACCTAAACATTGCTTACATACCTACAAATTGTCTTTATGGCACTTTGCAGGAATTATATCAATGAAGATGGAATTAGTTACCTAGTTTACATGCTGTCCTGGAGGTACAATGGTTGTTTTGTTGGGTGTTTGCTTGTATGCCTAATCTCTGTTACAGACTGTTATAAACATGGTGAAAAGATGCTTTTCTGCCTCATTTTTTTTTTCAAGTAAAATAAGATTACTTGTTATTATAATTGTCCTCCCTGATACTGGTAAAATTCCAAAGTACACATGCTATATTGTATGTATTTTACATGCTGTAACTATGTCAGGCAGTTATATGTGACATACACATATATTATTCTATCTCCTCTTTGACCTGCCTTAAGCTGATCCAAATCCCACCAAAATCAATGAAAATATATTTACTGCTTTCATTAAGTTTCAGATCTGATCTGTAGCAAACCTGTCTAGGCATCGTAAGCACCATGTGTTCTTTCACCAACAGTACATTTAGTTTTTGTGCTTTCATTTGTTGTTTTGGCTGTTTTTTTTTCCCCCAGCTTAAAGTCTTTTCTGTTCTGCTTGCATAAGCTCCACAGAGTATGCAGCAGGGTAGCAGAACGAGTGGTCATACTTCTTTGACCCACACACTGTCAATCTCAACCTTCAGATCAGATCTACCATCAGCACTGGAAAGGAAATATTCATAAAAACACTTATCCCCAGGCATTACTCATCCAGAATGCTGCCGGGGGCAGGAGATGCTTCTTTCCTAGAAGGTCATATTGATTTTGGCCATGAAAACCTGAAAAGTTTTGGGTTACCTGCTACAGTTTGTCTGGACGCTGCAGCTCTCAAGTGTCCAAAGTCTCCTGAAGATGTCTGAGAACAACATGGATGGTCAGCCAGATCTAACTACAGGATAAATGGGGCAGGAAGCTGCTGGAGCAGCAAACATCAGCCCCTTCTGCTTGCTTTCCTTGTGTCCATGTCTTGGAAAGCTGGAATGTCCACCGCATCTATGATGGAGGGTCTGGTCCTTGAGGACTATCAGTACTGGGCCTGAGGAGACAAAAATCGCAGTCTCTTTTACCTTCTCTGAAGACCAATCTCAGCTCTTCAGAGCTCTCTGATGAGCCATGCACTCTCCTTTGATCTGGTACTGTCACTGGGTGATGAAATTCAGTTTTACACACTGAGAAAGCTAGACTTAATTTTGTGGATGAAAGAAAGTGGTCATGGAGGCTGCTCGTGATTGGTCCTGGCTAGTTCTCCTCACCTATATAACAACCACAGCCAGTATCCTGCAAGTCTGTGGGTCAGGCCAGGCCATCAGGGAGAGATCTGGTCCAATTGGTTTTCAAATTTAGTTCTTAAGGAAAAATCAGTGCTAACCTGTCCCTGGAGGCTATAAAGGTATCTCTGTCTTCTGTGGTTTTATTCGTAATGTTCTTTATATAAAAGTCCTTCGAAACAAGTAAATCTACTTTGAAATGCTGGGGTTCTCACTTCTTTGTCCTTAACCTTACCTTTGAGGGGTTTCTGAAGGAATTAGTTTGAATTTGGTTGTTTTTTGTAGTTTTGGTTTGGTTTAGTTTGAGTTTTTTTGCCCCTGGAGGTGGGAGGTGTCTCAAACCAAGGACACACTATTAAAACTGGATCTTCTCTCAGCAGCTGGGGAAGATTTTCTTGAAAATCTACAGCAGAATCTGAAGATCCTCCTGTAGTCTGCCGGAAATTGTAAGGAGGAGAAAATATGTCAACAGTGCTAGTGGATACCTTGAAAACAGGAATTAACTCCTGAATCTCCCAAGATCAGATTTCTTTTTTAAAAAGATTATTTTAGAATAAAATGCATAACTTAATTTACTTCTGAAAGTTTATATAATTTGGTTGTATCCAGCTTTTTCTTGTAACCACAAAGACTAGAAACTCTCAGTTTTTTCTAGTTGTTTCCAAATTTCTTCTTTTCACATAACTGGTTTCCAGGAGCGCACTTCTCTCAACAGTCCCTGAATTATTGCTCAACTCCAGCCAAATTGTGGGAGTTAAACACAACACAAACCAGGCACTTAGTCAAAAGCTATACGGATATGATCAATATGGATGGATTACATGCTACAGCCTTTGGCTAAACCACGGATCAAGTGCTGCACAGAGATCACCTTGCGTTCCCTGGCTGCGTACAGGCGAGGGGCTAACTCCTGCTCCCCTGGGATAATTGCACTTACAGTCGTGTCACATTACTGGAGGCTCTTGGTATCAGTTGGCCACTCTGAAGGAAACAATGAGGCCCATTTAGCTCCAGATGCAGTCCAGAAGTTCTGGGGAATGCATGTCATCCCCACCCTCAGCACGCCTGCATCTCCTCTCTCGCTTCAGGAAGAGGATTTTTCCGTTCCCATTGAACTTGCGCAGCAAAGCGGTATCGCCGCACAGGGAAGAAAAGAAATCTCTGTAATACAATCCAGCCAGATGAGGGGCATCGTGGCCAGAGAACAGGGAGAAAACTGAAGTATGAAGCAGAGAAAATTTTAAATAATTACAGATTTTCTTGGAAATAAATAATTATATCTTCTACCCTAGAAATATCAAAAATATTTTTTAAATTATTTTTTCTGATGCCACCTAGAGGGAGTAGCACCTCCCCACAAAGTTCTAGGGATCAGCAGGGCTTTTCTGAAGAAACACAGGTTTTTCAGGGACAGGTCTTTTCTTAGGCTTGGGGTGACAGGATTATTTGGCTTAGATACACAAAACAGCAGAGATGGTAAAATAATTTGCTATCTTAATTTGATATCAGGCACACACCAGCTGTATAAGGAATGGATTTGAAAGGCAAATAAACTGTAATTGCAGAAAGTTCATCATGTCAAATCTGACCCATGTGTGATACAGGTGGACTCAGCAGCTCCATTTCCAGATTGTCTATGATAGAAAAATCTAAGATTTTTTCAGAAGGGCGAAATCTAGATTGGCCATAGCAAGCACGTGCCCAGGTTTTAAATGCAGTTTCCAGCAGCAAAAAAGAAGCACTCAGTTTCTCGAGATAATTTCTTCTGTCAGTTAATCATGACTACTGGAAAGCAAGCAGCAGAACTGAGGTTTCCACTGAAGAGGCAGATTCAATTTCAAAAAGACTTTTTGAAGGAAAACATATAATTTTATAAACACATGAAGAACTAAAATTATATGGTTTTCTAACAACACTTTAAACACTGAAGAAATAAGACTGAAAAGACACACACAGTCTCTTTGAAACAACTTCATTCCCTTGTTTGCCTTTGCTAGTTCCGTCTTGTTTATTTCTCCTGATTCCTTTATCATGGAAGTGGACAGTAAGAAGGGTGAAAGTGTTGGGAGACTCCATTTATTTTTTTCCTGCATGCATTTCATATGATTTCCTTGCACTGTGCGTTGTAGTTCTCCTTTCTCAGTGGCTGAAAAGTCTACACAACTGGGACAAGGAATGCCACAAAGTTGTTTCTGGATTTTCTCCGTCTACCTTTTTGGTTCCTCCACAGTTTCTGCACATTTTGGTCTCAGCTCCAGACTTGTTACTTTATATACCATTATTTGGGAATTAAGAAATGGAATTAAACATAAATAAGGATATTTTTTTTTCTCATCCAGAATTGGCAGCTGACATGTATATTTTACATTGAGAAAAGCAAACACAATGTACATGTGGGAGAAACAAGAATACATCAAGACAAACAGAGCAAAACTGTGTTATTTTCCTTTCTTTCCTTCCTTTGCCTTTCTCCAGAGCACTCCAGTGTCTGGAAACCATTTGGATCAGAAAATTATAGCTAGATAAAAAATGATCTCCACTTCATAAATATTTTAGTACCCATAAATACGGTGTCACACTGAGAGATCACATCATACCAACCACTCCTAGGACATGTTTTTTTTGCAGCTTGTTGTATGTTGGCTCTGCTGGTAAAGCATCCAGGCTTTCTGCCAGTAGAGACCACATGAAACTATGTGGGATGCTTTAACTTGGGTTAGGCTAGATTTAAATCACCCTCGTGCCTCCCAGTGTCTTTTGCTTGGACAACTGGGCTCATGAAGTTTAGTTAAAACTGTGGTTTGCCAGACTCCACGTGCAAGCAGTGGAGAAAGAGATGCCTGTTTTAATGGCTTAAGAATGTATAATTCACTCTTCTGCTCTTCCATTGCCACCCATGAACAAGAACAGAGGAATGGATCCATACTATTTATTAAACAGAAATAATAAAATTCCAGTATGAATAGAATGGAGGAAGTATCATAAACTTAAGCTACAGAAAATTCCAAAGGCTTAGGGGGAAAAAAAAAAAAAAGGTTTAATTTTTTCCCCTCAAAATTATTCTTTACAATGCAAAATGACATGCTGATGTATCATTGAATATATTTTGTATACCGAATTTGTCACAATAGCACTATAAAAGATGCGAGGTTTTGCAACAACTTTAATGGAACGCTGACTTTGTTACTTAATTATGGCCTTTTCCATGTGAACAGTGTTAATTACATATCGCAGTGTCTTTCTGCTTCCTCCTGGGACAAGACCTACAGCTACGAGACATTATAGTTGGAAATAGCAGCATTGCTTTGGGCTGAGGAGAAGTTTCTTGGTGATGCGACAGCATAGATGTCTTTGCCAAAAGCTTTTCATATTGTAAATAGCAAGCGTAGAGGCATCTTGTACAAAAAATATCTGTATTGAGTAAATGCGAATAAATAAGGACTTCACTGAAGGGTGATCCAGCAGGTGTGTCTGCTGTTGTAAGATGCATTTTGCACAGCCCCAGGTGCCATTTGTTTGAAGATGATCTTTAACAGCCTCCTCTTTGGACACAAGTGGACTCCAGCAGCAGTAACAACTGCCAAGCAAAAGAGAACCAACTTGGAACTCATCAACAGGGAGGCTGGTTTTCCTTTTGAGAAGAACTAAAGAACCAGCCTCATGGAAGCACAGTAAAGCACCTCATAAGAGTAATCAGTGCACTAAAATAAACACACCCCAAAGTATAATCCTATTTCACCCATAGTAACTAAAAAAAAAAAAAAAAGAAGAAAAAGAAATCTTAACTTTCCATATGACTGTGCTATATATACATTTTTATTAGCTCATCTCTAATAACAAGACTCTAATAATTGGTTGAAAAGCAATCTATCGCTATTTATAGAAAGAGCAGTTGCTGAGCAGGAGCTGATAGTCAGCTTCAGTCTTTGCTAAATTGCACTATCATTATTCCCACAGCTGCAGTGCAAATGCAAAGAGAAAACGAATCTCTCATTATTTTGCTGTGCTGCTCTCTTCCTCTAGGTCATGTCAGGTCTGCAATAGGATTTTGAGTCCCACCAAACTGTCCCCTTGGAGGCAACGTCTCCACATTCTGGTGTGGCAGTTGCATACCACAAACCCTCCTGTTGCAGTCAAGTTTCAGAAGACCACTTTAGATTCAAAAAATGCTATGGTCTGTGGTAGGGACAGGGGATTGATCCTAAATTGTCCTGAATTATTGTGATGGGCTAGATTTACCCCTCAGGGTCAGGCTCCTGGGATGAACTGAGGTCTGTATCTCAGGAAGGTGCCATGTGTCCATTCTCTTCTGAAAGCAGACTGCGCAGGAGTAATTTGGTTAATCCTGAGGGTTACTTCAATGCTCGGACAACAACCAAACAGTCAGCAGCCTCAATCTCCCACCATTATCATAATCTATGGATTTAAGTTTATTAAAACAAAAACAAAAAAGCAAACAAACACCCATAACTGGGTTCTTTTTCTCCTGGTTTCTGAGCCTTGAGGGTCAAACTCAATTAGAATATTCTGACTAGGTCCATTTTTTTTCTCTCTCTGGAATGTGAGGAATCCTCATGTGCCCACATCCTCAAAGTGCAACAACCACAATAAAATCAGGAGCTGATAGTTACAACTGAATCACATACACTCAAGCTTAGCAGCACATACGCACACACAGAATAATAAGAGTCTAAGAGAAATCCATGTATTGTGACAAAAACAAAAACAAAGAAAAAGGCAAAGGTTTGGGGGCTGATTGTTGGTGGATGCTGGAGAAAAGGTTGCATGGGGCATTAAGTTCAGATATGAATGAACACGTCTACCACGACAATATCTTGGTTCTGTAGTTAATGGAAAGAGTTAAATGTCTTTAGGGTTGATTTAAAGTGTCTAAATTAGACTCCTAAAGTCAAACTGTGTGAATACTCCTGAGAAGAAATGGAGGGAAGTGACTTAAGGTTGTTTATGTTTTTGCTAAGAGACACTGCACTACTCGTTTTGCCAGTAATTTATAAACATTGTCTGGATTACTTTATATTCTGCTGGCAACATACTGACAAGGAGAGTTTAGCAAAGGAAAAGGCATTATTAGGAGTCTAGAGTCATGAGTCTAGCCCTTCAGTATTTAGTCTTCATGAACACAATACAATTTTTTGGGGGGTTTTCTTTGTTTTTGTTTAATTTGAATGTATGACAAAGAATTTAGCTCAGAAAATTAAAGGTAAATTCAAATACTCTAAGAGGGCTTAGCTATCATTCAGGTAACATCTTTACATACTACAAGGAAGTGGGGAGAGACAGCAACCTTGGTCACATTTCAAGGAGAATGATTTCTCCTGGGGAGACCCAGAGGTTCAGCATTTCTCATTTCCCAGTCTGACATTGTCTCTTTCATTTCTTTGCCACACATGGCACCCAAACTACATCTGAAGTCAGCTGAAAACTTTGTTTTTTTCATGAGGTGTTTGAGCTACAAAACCTGTATTCAGTTGAATGAACCTCCAAGGGCATCAACACCCATGCCTTGCTCTCTCATCTTTTTCCTTTTTTGTATTTTACAGAGTCTGGGAACTCTTACCAAGTTAGCTTGCTGTAAGTTTATCAAGCTTTGCAATTAACATCCAGAACCTGCACTTTTTTTTGAAGCAAGAAGAAAGGCCTGATGGCTGCAGTCCATTAGCAGTCTTTCAGTAAACTTCGTTCTCAAATTGTTTGCTTTTAGTTCAGAACTTACTTATAGTGAAAACATTGTTGCTGAGGACGGAGTATCGGAGTATCATTATATTAATACAGATAACTTTGCCTGGTTTTCGTATTCATTAGTAAATCGTGGAAGATCAGATATCTCGTGGAGCTGACACGCAGAGAATTGATCCTGAAGAAACCTTGTGTTCACTGTTTCAGCTTCAAAACAGTGTATTAAGCCACCATTCTTGTTGCAAGGCAGTACCAACAGTAAACAGAAAAGATATTCGAATGTCAAGTGTTAATGTTTGAGATAGGACTGCTGTATTTCTAAATAAGGTGCAAACTCAGATGGCTGACTTGCATACTTGCAGATAAGATGCTAATTGCACAAAGTGGGAATTCGAAACCCCAGAACTCAAGGTTCAGAACTCTGGAGAGGATGCAATTCTACATAAAGAGATAACACAAAATTACAAGCAGAAAAACATTAAGAAAACCAGAAGTTATTAATTCCATCTTACATCATTAAATGGGAAAATTGAATTAACATTCCATGGTATTATGTAACCGTTATTAGAAGTTTTAACAAAAATTTGATGCTTTTTTGGAATATTTCCTTGCATGTTCTACTTTATTTGTTACCTGGTGATTAGACCTGATTTCTGACCAGTTCCAGGAAACTTTTATTATGAGTGGTGTTTCTATCACCAGCTACTGCTCTTACCTCAAGCTCTACTGTTAACGCTTACATCTTAATAAAATTAGCAGTTTCATCAACAGTTTAAAAATCCATTTATAATTTGACTTGTAAAAGTGAAAATAGAAAAACAGACTGTAAAAAATATTGCGGCTTGCTGTGGACCACAGAAAGCAGATGCCTTAGCAGCATATCGATGGTTCTGCTAAAAAAAACGGAGATAATCATTTCCTCTCTCCAAAGATAAAGCACCTAATAACAAGTAACATTACTTTAGATCTCAGTGTGATGGACAAAAGAAAGAATTAATCATTGCAAGTTGGTTGCTGCCCAAGAATCAGTGATGTTGACTTGATTGCATTCAGTGTGAGTAAAAGGAGGAAAGGTTCGAGTAACAGCATGGCATATAAGTCATGCTTTTGAAGTGGAAGTCTCATGGGCAGAGGAAATGTAAGGATATGCTGGAGATAAATGTTTAGAATTAAAATTGCTCTATATTAGAATTAAGGGCTCTATAAAATGAACCTATAAGACAGCCCCAAAATCATGATTACACAAGAAAAAGAGGCAACAATATTTTTTGGACACTATGCAGAGAAATCAAACCAGAATACAGAAATTAAAAAAAATAAATAAATAATGTTACAGCAAGTAACAAAAAAAAAAATAGATTTCAAGAAGTATGAAAAAGAATTTTTCTGTAGGTAACTGAAAAGTTTAGGATGCGAGAAATAGATTCATGGTATCTTTACAGAAATAAAAAAGCAGATACAAGGATTTGAAAAATATGGAGACAGATGGATAAATTAAAACCAAAATACACTGGGAACAAAACAAATCTTGCAAACAGCAGGATTCTAAAATAAAAAAAAAAATGCACTGGAGATAAAACAAATCCCACAAAAATTGGAATTCTATTAGCAAATACTTGTGATAAACAAATTAGTAGACAGGCAGACCAAAACCAATCAAAATTATTTCACTTCTCCATTTGGAAACAATAAGGACATTCCTATTGCATAAGGATACCCTTTAATGAGGTTAAGAAGTACTTTCTAGTCAATTAATAGACATCAAACAACATCTGCCAGTAGGTCTGAAGAACTTTCACCCAAGAGTCCTAAAAGACTTGGCTGGGGAGAGCACTCATTCACTGATGTTAATTTTTAATAAACCTTGAAATAGCAGGGAAATGCCAGAAGACTGGGAGAACGTTGCTGTGCCAATATTCAGAAAGGGCAAGTGTTCCTACCCCAGTACCTTGAGCCAGTGAGGAAAACAGCTGATTTGGGAATCAGCTGGTAGGGAATCAAAGGACAGCTCACAGGTGATTACAGGAAATTAATTTTGCCAAGCAGATGTGAGTAAAACTACTACTACCACACTCTGTAAAACAAAAGCTACTTTACTCCCACCAGCCCCAAACGAATACATGGTAGAGAGACTCAAAACTGGCTGATGGGAGGTTCTAAAAATAGGAACTTGATTTTCTGCTGGGACCCCCAGGGAAGAGGAGCACCACTAGCCTTTGTCAGCATTTTCATCGGTGATTTGGTTGTGACTCTAAAATCAGTGGTGATGTAGTAAAAACTGATGAGGACAATCAAACAAAGTGGTCTGCTTCACTTAATAAGTGGAGTCTGTTCTGACTTTTTAATACAGATGCATGAAGGTTGCATGCAGAGCAAGCAGTGCCTGCAAAGCATGGGACTGTATTCTTGTCAGCAGCAGCTGAGGAAAAGGTCTTGGTGCCACACTAAAATTCAGCCTTGGAGTGGTGGTGCTATCCATGCATCATGTAGGGATTGTCTTTGCACCCTGTAATGGTAGGACCATCATCAAAATAATTCAGTTATTGGGGTCCTTCTAAAGTAAAGAAGAAGTTGCAAAGTCATAAAGGGAGTAGAAAATACCCTGCAAAATTATTATTATAGTGAAGAGAATGCTTTACAGTGAGAGGCTTAAAGAATCCAACTATTCCCTTCAACAAAAGGCAGATTGAGAGGCGACTGCGTACATGCCTTCAAAAGGAAAACAGAGTATGTGATAAAGAATCATAGAATCACAGAGTTTTCTAAGTTGGAAGGGACCTTTAAGATCATGGAGTCCAGCCATCAACCTAACACTGCCAAGTCCCCCACTAAACCATGTCTACCCTTCTTTTAAACACCTCCAGGGATAATGATTCCACCACTTCCCTGGGCAGCCTGTTCCAATGTCGGATAACCATTTCAGTGAAGAAATTTTTCCTAATATCCATCCTAAACCTCCTCTGACACAGCCTGGGGCCATTTCCTTTTGTCCTATCTCCTGCTCTTTGAGATAAGAGAAGGATTCCTATCTCACTCCTTTCAGGTAGTTGTAGAGAGCGATAAGGCCTTGCTCAGCCTCCTTTTCTCCAGGCTGAACACCTCCAGTTCTCTCAGCCTCTCCTCACAGGACCTGTGTTCCAGACCCCTCATCAGCTCCATTGCCCTTCTCTGGACATGCTCCAGCCCCTCAATGTCTTCCTTGTGAGGAGTCCAAAACTGAACATGATATTTGAGGTGGGGTGTCACTAGTTNTTAACACTTCTACCCGACTTGGTGTTACCTGAAAACTCTCTGAGGCTGCACTCGATCCTCTCATCCAGGTCATTGATAAAGATATTAACGAGAACCAGCCCCAACACTGAGCCCAGGGGAACGCCACTTGTGGCCAGCTGCCAACTGGGTTTAACTCCATTCACCACCACAAAAGGCTCTTTAATCCAGCAGAGAAAGGCATCAGAAGAACTAGTGGCTGGAAACTAAAGCCAAACAGATTAAGATAAGAAATTAGACAATCTTTTGCCAGGGAGGCTGATCAATCATCGGAGAAACTGCCAAGGGAGGCTGTAGGCTCTCCATCTCTCAGATGAAGGAAGATGTCTTTTGGAAGACATGTTGTAGCTAAATGCAAGTAACAGTCAAACTGTAGAGGTCCTTGAGCTCAGCGCAGGAAAGAACAAATGAAATGCAGTGGCCTGTGATGCTCAGAAGGTCAGACTGGTGTGACCTGATGAGTCATGCTAGCCTTAAGCTTCGGGAATATATGGGTCAATAATAGTAATCATAATCATCATCCTAGTGGTGACTGCAAACACAATCACAACAGTAATATACTTTTTGAATTTTGTGTTTTGCCTGAAATTTAAAGAAGCACAGCACAGAAAATTGGATTATCCAATGCAGAAAAGAAGTAAGATTTTGGACCACCAAATTTCTCCCTACTCCTCTGAGGCACTAAGGAAATACAGCTTCTGCTTTGGCTCTTAGGAAGTAGCTGACAAGTACATTTTTGTCACACAAGATGCCCTGTCATCCTATGGTGTGATGCTGCCCCCACAATCCCTGGAAAAGGACCACACTGGCCCTTGAGCCTCTTGTGCTGCCTCTCTCAGTTCTCCAAATATGCCATTTCTGCAGGGTCTCAGCACCTGCACCCATCACAGATGGAGCCTTCTGCACCCTCAGAGGGGTGGGCAGAAGGGATTACTCAGAGATATGAGCCCATCACTTTCTGTCATTTGTGAAAGACTTAATTGACTATGG
>VXBW01008310.1:281122-315800 GCA_013400375.1 Thinocorus orbignyianus | reverse complement strand
TTTCATCTGAAAAAAAAAAAAAAGGCTGCTTGTAAAACATCTGTGGTCAGCCTTTAGATCAAAATTTCACAAAGTAAAGTACAGTATCTATAACTTCATGTACATCTTCTTCTCCTTGACCTACTCATCACCTTTTGTCTAATTAGCATCCACTGTCTATCTGCTTAAACATTTCTAAGTAAACTTTCGTTCAACGTGTCCTGACAACTCCTCTCTTGAGATTAACATTTAAATTACCACTATCATGAATTTGAGTGCCCTTCTCTAGTGGGGCACTGACAAAAAACTACACCAGGACTTTTGTGTGGAGTAGTTACCCCAAAGCTGTGGATTGGACATTGAATCAGCTTGGAGTAAATCATGGTTTAACTCCTCTGCTTCCTTGGAGCGCCTTCTCTGGGGTGTGGGAGAGGGTCCACATTTTTATTATTCCTACTGCACTTTTCCTCATTTCCTAAAAGAAGATGCAGAAACCCCAAAAATTCCCCCAGTGAGCTTAGAACTAAAATATCGTCCAGTTCTTCACTCATTTTAGAAGAACTTAGTTGCATATTTTCCACATCGTTCAGTAGCTATTATAAAAATAGAAACCCATTGCATATATCTGCAACTCAGCACTGTAATTTTGGACATTTCCAAATGCATATTCTTAGTAGTTGTATCCACTACTTAAAGGACTGGTCAGCTCTTACATGCACATTTATTGGCCTTTTGCAAGCATTTTTTTTGGTTGAGGTCTGGAAGAAGGTAACTTCTTAAAAACTAAAGTGTATTTTTTCTCGTGGTTTAGACAAAAACTGTCATGGTTAGAGTAAATTTTGCTGCTTAAATTTAATGTTTGTTTGCCACACTTGAGCAAAAAGGTTTTTCTGTATCCTGGGCATTATCTTTTTTTCAAAGAAGCAATATTCATGTTGAGCATTTTCACATTTTTTCTAATTTTTTACATGTTTTTGTGTTACACACGCTCACACACACACACACACTCTTTCCCCGACCCTGCTACTGCAAAAACAGCCACATAAAAAAATTAAAACATGAATTAAAACTTCTGAGAGCAAGCTAAATGAAAATATGGTGAAAACTGGTTTTCACCAGTCTTCAAGGTGGTAAGGTTTTGATTCTTGTTCTCATAGTAGTCTTGAGACATTGGCAATGTCATTGCTTCCAGAATTGGTTGCTTTCGGTTCATCCCCAATGGGATTACTTGTGTACTTAAAGTCAAGCCAGTGCAGAAGTGTTTGTAGAACCCTCCTCTTTAATCAGCAGCTATACACTCGCCTGCAAGTGAATGGGATGAATAATGAGACATCAGCCCTCCAAGGGCAGCGTAGATCCGCCCTGCAGCCGTTACTGAAGAACACGGTCGGCCACCAAAATTGGAAATGTATTTTTTTTTCTTCAGTTTTACCATCTTTTCCTCTCAGGAAAAGTGGGGCCTTGACATAGAGACATTTCTCTCACTCTCCAATTATCGTTTCATACTCCTGTAGGAAGGTTTAGAGGAGATTGTGGGCAGTCTGGTTAATTTGTTTTCCAGTTTGACGTCTCAGTGCATGTCCTGGGTTGAGAGGCCCAGGACTAGCTTTTCTTATAATGCTGTGGAGAACTGTACTTTTAGAAAACTTTAGTGTCTGAATTAATGAAAATCTTTACGTTATGGCCAGCCAGGCTCTGTGAGTTTCAAGGTCTCGGTGTTTTCGAGCCTTGCCAGATGCAGGGACAAGGAGGAGCAAGGCCTGGGCGTTTGACCCAAGGTGGCCAACAGGATTATTTCATACCATGGACATCACATTCAATAGAAAGTAGAAAAGTTTGCTGTGTAGTTCTTTCTCCCTTGGTGGTGGTGGTCGAGACAACTCCTGACCCTGGTGCCAGACCTCTGAGGCCTTTGTTTCTTCCTGAAGCCTTTGTACTCGCAGGGTCCGACATTTGCTGTCCCTGCTGGGAGCGCACAGCTTCTGCTGAGAGAATTGGTTGGGCATAATTCTTGTAAATCTTATACCAGTATTGGGATTAATAATGGTTCTTTAGTGTTTTTGTTAATTATTTAGTCTTATTCTATTAAATCTATTTATATTTCAACCATCTTGCTTCTTTGTGTTCCCCAATTCCCCTTTCTGGGTGGGGAGGAGTCATCAAGTTATAGAATAATTGTCTAAACGACAATATATTGTTATGAGTTTTTTCAAACCGTTAACTGTGCATCAACACAATTACTTTGTAGAAGAAAGTTGTAAAAATGGAGTCTTCTCCAAGGCAAGACCTGGAGAACATTATCATCAGCATGATCATTTAGTAAATGCACGGTATGGGCGCATGCAGCAGGAAAGCTAACTCTGAGACTTAGTACTTTTGGAGAGCTGAACATGGGTGCATCTCTCCAGAAACACACATTTTTGTCAAAAATGCTAACTGGCCACTGGTGTGTTGTAGGGATGATGCTCACTTTGTTATGAAGTAGAAGAGCAGTGGTTCATATGCCTGTCATAGAATCACAGAACCATAGAATGGTTAGAGTTAGAAAGGACCTTAAAGACTATCAAGTTCCAACTTCCCTGCCATGGGCAGGGACACCTCCCACTAGAGCCCATCAGCAAAGGTTTTCATCCCAATTTCTCTTGTTACTTTCCAGTTTTCATGACTATGAATTTAGTGCTTTTGCTTAAATTGTGACATGCCACACCCTTCTTCAAGTCCCACACCAACCAGCTCCTCCCTAACCTCTAACTTCCCTCATGAAGTAACAGATCCCCAAGATCAGTGCAACCTTAATGATGCACACTCAAAACAAAAAAAGCAGTGTATTTTACAAATCAAGCTTCACTGCCCCAACCTCCAGTAAACTCTTGCTTTGTACGCATTATGTATTTGTAAGATTTCTCATTATTCTGCAGTTCAAAGAAATTATCCAGTGTAGAGTTATCCTTTTGGCTTAATATACATCATATGGTATAAGTATACACTGGAGAGGGTATGGCAAAGGGCTGCAAAGATGATGAGGAGACTAGAACATCTCTGATGAGGAAAGGCTGAGGGACTTGGGTCTTTTTGGTCTGGAGAAGAGAAGACTGAGGGGGGATCTGATCAACACCTATAAATACTTAAAAGAGTGGGTGTCAAGAGGGTGGGATCAGTCTGTTTTCAGTGGTGCTCAGTGGCAGGACAAGAAGTAACGTGCACAAACTTGAACGTGGGAAGTTTCCTAAGCATGAAGAGGAACTTCTCTGTTTTGAGGGTGGCAGAGCCCTGGAAGAGGCTGCCCAGAGAGTTGGTGGAGTCTTTGTCTCTGGAGACATTCAAAACCTACCTGGACATGTTCCTGTGCAACCTGCTTGCTGTGGACACTGGTCTGGCAGGGGTGTTGGACTGGATGGTCTCCAGAGGTCCCTTCCAACGCCAAATCATTATGTGATTCTGTGATTGTGTTATAGATTAGCTGGTGCTACTTTGAGATCCTTGCATACTGCATGTGTCTGCAGTGACCCAATGCTGCTTACGTTTCACTGGCATCAGTGTTGACCTCCTGCTTCTTCAATGGCAAGGAAAAGCTCTCACATACTCAGGTCCCAGGTATGGGGTTTATTTGTAACTGACCTTGCTATCCTCCCTGGGCTGGGGCAGGGTGCAGTGACTCAAACGAGGATCAGTGTAGTGGTACAGGTATCTGCCAGTACCTAATGAAATTAACACTGTCCGTTTGGACTCATGGGTTTAACTCTGACTTTCCTTACTTTTACAGACTGACCATGCAACAGCATAATTATATAAATGCATTTTCATGCCTGAATTGAGGGCGCAGATATAATCCTTGGGTATGTTATATAAACCCACACAATTCCAATCAGTAGAAGGGCAAACCCATTTTTGTGTTTGTAAAAAAAACCAAACCGCTTTGCTTAATAAGCATGTTTGTTTTATCCATGCCAAATAGTCAATCCATATTTGTAAAATACAGACTCTGAAGCCAGTCCTATTTTACTTCAGATATGAAATACAAATGAGCATTATTAACTCCTAGTATTTTCAGGTTTTGAATAAATGTTGATCTTTCCAAAAAACAAAAAGATGTTTGCTATTAATTTCTTCAGTACCTTCTTTATGCTATATTTAGGAAATCCTTTGCCAGTAGCAAGAAGTAGAAGTAACGGCTTCTGGGCATGCATATCATGGCATTTTTTTTTAACACATAAGAGGAAGTATCCCAGTCTTCAAATCCCACCTATTTTAAGCTTTAAAAAATTACGAATGCTCTGTATGGGAGAACAATGTCTGTACCCGTTACAAAACTTTCGTTGCCTGTAAAAACTGAACAAAAATAAACTTTGCACCATGAAAGTGCAAAGGAAATTAAGGAAATTAAATCATTTTCATCGGCTCTGGCTAGATCTGCTAAATATTTTTTAACTGTTCAAAAAAGGAGGCAAACTCACAATGAAAAGAAACAATACTGGTCAGTAGCATGTGTGGACGTTATTTGAATGGAAAGTAATTTATCACTTCTGCAATAAAAGCTGTTTATTCTCGTGTTTCACTGTCTGTAACAATCCTTGCAATTTATCTATAAAAAAGTGAGAAACTGTACCGCCATTAGCATATGAATACTTGACACATCAAATTGGCTGTACAATAACAGAAGGACATTTGCTATTGGTGTATGCACACAGACAAAGCAGCCATTTGGGGTGGGGAGGGGGGAGGAAGGAAAAAAAGAAGAAAATAAAAATAAAAAAATGAAATGGTGTGGGTGTTTAACCCATTGCTTGTCTCGCTGGTTTCACACAGCGGCTTTGACAAGACCAGCTCAGCAGAGAGGCTGGAAAATCCTAAAAAGAAAACACCAAACCCACCCCAAAATGAGTGTACAGGTTAAATCCTGGGACAAAGATCCTATAAATATTAAATTTGTGTTCAGGTGGAAACAGATGAGAGGATGCAAGAAATGCAAGAAACCGGCCAAGAACCAGTGATTTTGTGTGGGTTTTTTTTCACATGTGCACCCCGGGGGTGGGAGTAGGGGGGCAGTACAGAAATGTGGAGATTGTACAGAAAAGAACCATTGCCTATGTACAGTTTTATTTCATAGCAACAGCGTCGTGGGCTTTGGGTCAGATGTGTGAAACTATTTCTCAAAGAAGCTGCATACATAATTGAGGCCCTATGAAGGGTTCTCAGTTGAAGTTGCCAGGCTACATTCGTCTCAAAAGCAGAGCCATTTGTTATCAAATTTGAATTAACTCTCTCGGCACTGGATGCGTAGTTTGAAGTGCAGCTTTGCAGAATGTCCTTGCTGCCTGAGGAAGGAGGAGAGGCGTCTGCTCACCAGCAGCAGAGTTATTTCATGAAGGATGGAAATCTTCACTTGTTTAGGCCTGCAAAGCCATAATCTAAAAAGAAGGTTAATTTCTGAGGGATATCTTTACACTTTGTTCTTTATTAGAAGCCCCAGTGGCCTTTTTTCTCCCATTCTTTTCTTTCTCTTTAAAAGAGAAAAGTCATGATTTCAGCTTTAGTTTGGGAATTAATTAGTAAATCAATATTTGCTGCTGCTTTTCTGCAAGCACACTGTAGCTGCTTTCACCAGATTATTTGTATTTTATTTTAAACGGGGCTTCAAGTGTTTGAACACACAGTTTAGCAGCTCAAGATATTTGCATTTTTCAGCCCCTCATGGCCTGCAACAGCTGGTTGTGATCCCACAGCCTTCCCTTGCACTACATCAATCCTCATGGTTGTAACTGCAGTGTGACTTCTGTCACGTTCGAGAAATACTAATGGGAGACAAGATTGGACTAACAGTTAGAATTGAATATTTATTATCCTGGAGCACCCCAGCCACGATATGCCATGCACTTTCCGAGCAAAGGAGAGATACTCTTGCCCTGAAGAGCTCACATGGCTGTAACAAACAACATGTAGGATGTGGTGGTGTTGTCGCTTAAGTAGCAAAGGGCAACTGCCAAAAGCAAACATCCCATATCACAAACATCCCTCCATCACATTAATCTGCTTTTGCTGGGCTTGTGTCCTCCCTGTGCTCCTCTTTCGGTAAATATTGCAGCAGTTAAGTGCCAATCGCAAAATATTTGCGGAAAGCAAATTTCATATCTTGGCAATAAGTCTGTTTGCTAGAAACATTTTTTGCCCTTTCTCGATGGAGATGTTGGATGCTCCAGAGCTCAGCAGGAACATATGTGTGCTTGAAGGCACCTTGGTGCTTTGGTCCAGATCTTGAGGGTTGTTCCCCAATCCACAATGAAATCAACAGCCTTTGAAGGCAGATGCTTATTGGGCAGAGGCCAGAAGCTTAAAACTCCAAAAGTAGAAGACTGAGTGCAGTAGTTTATAACGTCTCCAGTCAAAGGCAACTGATGAGTTCGATGCAGCTTTTGAATACTGGTAATGAAATCATACAGTAAGAAGAAAAACCATCCCCAAACTTGCCTTGCAATCTGTTCACAGATATGACAAGAGATGAAAGAATGGCTAAATTTATCAAAGAAATTATTCATCATGAATTATTTGCCCTGTCTAGCCTTAAATTAGGTTTACTCAGGCAAATCAGCAAAGATATGCCAACAATTAAACCAAACAGAACATCCCAGTCATCCCACATAGCCTGTGTGTGCCTGAAGATGTCATCGTACAGTGTGGGTGTTTTGAGCAAGAGAACAAAAGTGTATCTACTTTTGCAGACTCTGTGTAGAAGGCAATGGTGTTATTTTTCAGTAAATCTCAAAATATTAAAAATTTGTGGCGTTAGCGCTTTTAGACCTGTTTTTTTTTTTACCCAATTTAATTTGACATTTTTATTTTCCTTCTCTGAAAAATTGGAATCTGTAGCTAAGACCGTCATGAAGCTCAATATACTGTGATGAATAGAGTGTTCTTAACTGTCTGTACTTTTACTTCTTGAAGTATAAGCTTAGGGCATTTAATCTACATCCCTTCATCAACGTAAGATGCTGACTTGTAAGAATCAAGTCACGCCTGTTGTAGCTGTTGACAGATGTGCTGGTAAAACTGAATTTCGTCATTGTAGTCTCCAGGTTGAGAGTGGACTTTGTCTCAGGAAAGGTGATGAGAATACCTCTGAACGCTGTGCTGCCACATTAAAATTGCTTTTCCCTGTAAAAATGGACAAAATGCATTTTATTATTCAAAGATGTAAAGATGCAACTCATTTGTTTAGGCAGTTAGTAGGTGACTACTCTACCTTAGATTAGGATCCCTTGTGTCATCTACAAATGTCTTCTGAGAAACAAGAGGCAAAGACAAACTGAATTAAAAAGCGAGGAGGGTAAAGTTGTGCAGCACCACATCTACCCTTTGGTTTTTCTAAAGGAAGAGATATCGCATATATATGCCTCGGCACAGCCCTGGATATTATTCTGAAACGATAAACCATTTGCTTATTCAAAGCCTTGTGCAACTAACAATACTACAGAGCTAGTAAATCCTGCCGAGCGCTCTTTGAGAATCTTGTTTATTTACTGGTGGAAGTGATGGACCATACTTGTGTATCCATGACAACACTGCACCATGCTGGAGGAAGACTAGGTCTGTTCTTGCTCCTGTGATAAGAGATTAAAAGTAGGAGGCTAAATCTTATTAAATAGCAGAAGCTTTTCAAAAGATAAAACATAAAGTTTATGGGAGCACATGATAGCCATTCATGGTGATATTATTTGTGTTGTTTCAATGCTTTTATTAGGTTCCTTCATTGACTGTAAATAGTACTGAATGGTGAACGTACCAGGAAAGATGGAGCTTCTCAGTTCCTCACGGAGTTTGCAATACAGGAAAACGATTCAACAGCGCCAAGCCTGACTTGTAAGGATATCTGTTTTAAAAGGTGTTAAATTGGATCATGTTGTAATTTTTACCTTTTCTTGAAAGGCGCTACAGGTTCTTTACTATTTTTTCATTCTAGTGCCAAATGTTTTGATTGAGAATGTTATGTGATCCAGTGGATTAGTAGTGTAATTGCCTATTTATATTTATAAATCTGTGCATTCTCTCTGTGCATTTGTGTTTGCTGTGCTTTGATATGTTAGACTGATATGACTGAAATGCAAATCATGTGTGTGTGGTGGAATTTAAACATAGAATGAAAATTCAATTCTTTATAAGCCATTGTTTCTCTTCCTGTTACTCTCGATTATGTTACCATTGCTTCAACAAAGGTTGTACAATTTTAAGGTTTAGAAAAACACCTTGAAAAGTTAAATCAAATTAATCCTGTGCAAGCAAATCTATGCAATAAAGGAAGAGTTTCTTAACTAGCAGTTGGCTCTGGAACAATTTTTATCTTCACCTAACATGTCAATAAATAACATAGTAGGCCAAATTCTACCATGGGTTTCTCAGCATTAGTAGATTTAAATGACAATAGGTTTGGATTTAATACAGAGATGCCCTCCAAGTATATTGTGTTTTCCAGGCATGTTTGCATTTAAGCTAATGTCTAAAGTAGAAGCCTGCTATGTTACCTATATTCTTATTGCAGGATGAAGAAAGTTTTCTGTTTTAATATTAAATATGTTATTTGAATCTGACAGTCAATTCACTAAAATTAGAGGTGAAGTCTTGAAACAATCTGTAAGCTGTAGCTGAGACCAGCCTATCGTTAAAGAATGAGGAGCAGGGTGTGGTAGCTCTGGAAATCATGTAGAAAAAACCCCGTGAACTGCATGATGCATGGAGTAACTTCTTACTCATTGGCAGAATCACAGCAAAATAAAACAATTTTTTTTTTTAGAAAAAAACATCCCCAAATAATTATAAGAAGAAATAAATTATTTCTGTGTGCCTTTTCCCCTCTTTCTATCCCATTCTCAACACACTATAATTGGCCATCTCTGCACAAATAAAACAACAGTTGCTCGTTAAACATCTGATTCTGCACGTACCTGCTCCTCAGCTAGAAGAGACATGCAGGATTTGGTCTCCCGTTGGCTGATTTTGATCACCATACTACAGGGTGAGAGGGGATTTCTTACGGACCTTTTGCTGAGGTGTGTGCCTATGTAAACACGTAAATGAAGCTGTGAATTTGGCAGGAAGGGATGTAGTTGTTCTTATTGCTGTCTGGGTTACCACTTACTCATTCTGTGAGGTCAGGAGAAGCCTTGTGCTAGCTAATGGCACCCATCCAAGTGACAATAATTTGCATTTTCAGCAGAGACAGGAGGAAGACGGGTCTCCTACAGGCTGCATAAATGCTATTCTGCTAACTTAAATGGGTGTCATCGTCAGTGCTAGAAAAACGATAGTTTTCAACATTCCAGCTCTAATATTGGTGCCAAATTTCCATCCAAGCAATGGCATAGAAACTCCACTTTGCAGTATCTTTCTCCTTTTTCAAGTCAGACTTTGTAGGCCATCACCATTCTACCTTCTTCAAAATACTTCTATGTCACTGTTGTATGGAAAAGCTAAGGAAAACTCATGAAAACAATGCAAAACTAAAGACATGGTCAAAGTAGATATTTCCGTCTTCCCCATAACAAGAGGAGATAGGGATGGGATCAACCCCCTTTGGGCAGTGTTGGTCACTCTGGTATTAGCATGTAAATATTTTGGAAAATAATATAAGTTTTGTAAACAAGTAGTTTCTCTAATTATTTATTTCTCCTCATCCAATCTGACTTGCCATAAGAGCAACCTGGCAATACTGCTGGGATGTTTCCCTCCTTTATGCTGACTGATCAGAATTTAGCCAGATGGGAGAGAGTCTGAGTGATTTATTTGATTTTTTCCAGTTAGAGAGGAGTGTGTGTGTTTTGGGGACTGCAGGGAAGAAAGCTATACCTGTTGCCACTTAGAGGCAGGTAAGGAATATTGCAACCTGGGAGTGATCTGGCTGGAGATGATAATTTGTCTCACTGACCACTTCTGTCAAGTCCCTTACCGGAGTATGTTCAGACGAGTAAAATGCAAATTAATCCTCCAAGCCCAAGTGTCGTTGGATTTCCCGGCTCTGCATGTGGAGATGACTTTAAACACTCAGAAATGGCCAGAAGTGGGTTGGCCAGGGTGAGCATCAACTCTTGGTCAGGGTTTGCTTCCAGATATTCTCTCATCTTATCTGATAAAAAGTGTCTTTGGGCTCAGGTGGATCTCAGATTCTGCTTAAATAAGAGTACAGATCTTGTGCTTTTAAGATTGTTGTTGGGCTGGAGAGAAGGCAGCTGAGTGAGGCAGAGGCTGTTAACTACACTGGCAGCAACTTCCCAACATGTGGCTGTGATGGTATCTGCTTTCCTCGTTTTGTTTTCACTTTAATAGGCACGTGTAGCTTTTTGTTATTTGGTACAGAGTATGCAGTTCCAAAGCATTAACATTTGTAGGAATTGTTTCTTCCCTGTAACTGATCTGGGATATTTTAAAATCTTTTATGGCACAGATGAATTGCGCAGAGTTGCTCTGCAGACCCTGCAGACATATGTTGTTTTATTTTCAGCAACATTTGTCTAAAAATACTTACTTGTTTAGCAAGGGCAGTTGTAAGAAGCGTTTACTTTATCAGCTATATTTGTACATCCTGAAGTCAGGTATCATAGAATCATAGAGTCGTCTAGTTTGGAAGTGACTTTTAAGATCACCAAGTCCAGCCATCAGTCTTACACTACCAAAACCACCACTAAACCCTGTCCCTCAACACCACGTCTACCTGTTTTTTAAATACCCCCAGGGATGCTGAGTCTTTGCACAATGATAGTGGATGATAGTTGCTAAACATTTATAAGCAACAGCAGATTGAAGTGCAGGCAGGAAGTCCATCAAAAAGCAAGCAGCAAGTGAAGGGAGGAGTGAAGAAGTTGTAAACAAAAATTTATGATAGAAGTCTCAAAAATACTTATTGAAAATGAAACCCAGTTTCAGAGATGATAACGTAGTATGGAATGTATATGAAATTTGAGACCAAATTGCTGAAAACAGGCTTGTTGATGTTCACGACAAAGCAACCACCTCACAGCTGCTCTTTGCATCCTGTATTCTGCAGGAATGGACTGTGGAGTGCAAAATCCAGCTCTAGAGCATCAGAATTATACACATCAGCTACCAACTGCCAGGGAGAGATGCACTATCCTCAACATTCATGCCCACCTCTCCCCTTTCCTGCTTTTGCTTCGGCAGTGATTCTCAGCCTTGCAGCATCATGCTACCCTTGTGTGGTGCCCAGGAAAGACACTTGCTCAGGGTGGCCCTGGGCAAGCTCCACCTGAGCTGGACAACTTTGTTTTTCAGGGTGATACAACACTCCAAGACACTGGCTTCAAAGGAGTTTCTACTATCTACATTGAATGTCCAACAGACATTCTCTTGCAAATCAATTTATTATTAAAAGAAATTAAAATACGTTATTGAAATAACCTATTGAGATCACATCAAAAAGCCAAATAAATACATTAAAGAATAAGTGAGATCACACCCTCCTTCGTAACATATTTCCATATACAAGCACACAGAGTGTGGAGCAGTTTTAGGGTCTACAATTCAAATGCAGGAATGGGTGAAAATGCAGCTGTTTTGTGAGTAGAATATTGTACTTTTTTTTTTTTTTTCCCATTGTCTGAAAGTGTGGTAGGCCAGTGTGAATGACAAAAGTCAAAGAAGTGGGAGATAAACCTTCTTTTTTGATCAGTGATGTGGACAAAGTTCAGAAAATATTAATTATAGAAGGAGCTTGTATGGCCTCCCGTTAGCCCCCTCATAAAAATATTTTTATTGCTTGCTTTCTCAGGATGCCTGCCATCACGTTGGCTGAGCAATAATACTCTGTAAATAGTGGAAATTCTCACTCTTGTCAACTTGTCAACTATGTCAGAGCAACTTATGAAAGCTTTGATCAAATATACCTTATTGCCAACATTCAGCGTGAGTATATGCAAAATATACTTAATAAATGAAAAATGTGGTGAATGGTACATATTATTTTGTTTGTTAACATCCCATTAGATAAATTGTTTTAAAAGGCCTCAGCTAATATCACGTGTTCAAAAGACAACAGAATAAAACAAATTTATTTATCAGCATCCAGATGTTAATTTAGCTCTTGTTTGTATAAACATCTGTAGCTATTGCGTGGTAAGAAAACAGCAAAGAATTTTAGATCAACTTATTAGTTGCAATTATGCAGTTGTGGATCTAGAAGGAGTATAAAAATCTCATATTAACACGGAAATGTATGGACACTGTCACCAATAAGCCGATTCTAAAGTGTCTAATTGTTTTATCTGCACGTTTTCTGGATGTATTTTGAATACCAGCTCAAGTCACACTGTTTGACAACAGTAAGTCTGAAACACAGGGAATTATAAAGCTTGCAGAACATATTCAACTCACTTGATTAACTTCTTAAGAGTCAATATATCACCCGGAGACTGTGAGACCCAGCATCACCCTAGAAGAAGCTGAGTGAAGTAACTAATGACACTGGTGTATATATAAACATGCTCTTATGGCTGTGACTTGGTCTAAGTTCAGTGAAGTGTTTCTCAATTTACCTCCCCCTGACACAGGGCTTCGTAGTTAGGTGAAGCGAAGCTGTTACCTGGATTAGTCTGAAAATTAATATTAGGCTGAAGAAATGCGTAAGTTTTTGCCTCTCAGACTGTCTGCTTGCAGAGTGCTGAACTCCCAGGGCCTGCCAGTGCATCCCACATTAGGCACATTTTCTTCTGCAAATTCAAACCTCTGCACTGCAAACTGTATGAAAGCAGTAGGTATACATGGTCCACTCAAGCAGCTCACACGATATATCTACCCAAAGCTATTGTTTTGCTCTACACCTGCCCAAAAAAGTAAATTACAGCTACTTTTATTTTCTATACAGTGCTCTTAAATATAATTATTCATCTTCATTTTTTATAGGGGAAATGGAGTTTTCAAACCGACTCTTGACACCTGATGTAAATTTGGTTGGAGGTCAAGATGAATCAGAATAAACATCCAGAAGAAAATGTCAAATACATGAAAATAGCAGCAACTTAATATGATTTAATACCAGTAAGGTGTTTAAGGTTAGTGAAAACAATCCTTGGTCTTTTCTTCTAATGAATTAAAAACAGTTTTATAAGACATTATAGTTGGTATATCTTCCTCCAACTAGGGCTATCCGTCACTTCCTGGATGGGAAACACTGCTTTTTCTCCATATCATGGCAGCCAAACTGTTGAGGAAGGCTTGTGGCAGAGAACAGAGGACAATGAAGATCTACACACTCTGTTCATGAGCCCATTCCTGTCATTTTCAACAGTTTTCTTAGTGTTCTTTTATTGAAGCAACAGCTACCAGCTCTTGCTCTGACATGCACTATGATGAAGCCACCCTATCAATCCACACCTGCAAGTGGTTTTGGGTCCCGTGATGCAAAGCTTAACCTTCAGTCATGCCTACCAGAACCGCTGGTTCCCCACCTCCTCCCTTGTCTCATCATGTTTGGGCGTTGCACAATAAGGAGCTGAGATCTGACCTCACACCTGACATTCACTCTGTCGACTGAGAACTTGTCCCTTCCTCACCTACTGCTCACCCTTGGCCACCCCCTTCCTTGCCCTGCAAATCTGAACTATTTCATGTAGAATACAGATGCTGTGGACTGAGGGGGTCTCGACCCCAGGGCATTGGACAGCTAGGATGGGTCCTGAGAGGCTGCAGGAAGGGATAAAGGACAGTGAGGTGAATCTGCAATGTGAGAGTATGTTTCTTATACCTGAGTTACCAGAGAAAACACAGCAAAGAGCAGGTGGGAGGTACCTCTGACTCCACTGCTGTTTATTATGTCCAGTCCAGCAGATGTTTTCTTGAAGATCTCATGAGGTTTTCAAAGGTAAGAAAGCCCAAGAGGCTGGAGATCATAGAAGGATCTAGAAGGGGCAGTTAAAGGTTATCTAGTCCAATGCTCCTGCAATAAATAGGGACATCTCCAACTAGATGAGGTTGCTTAGAGTTATGTCGAACCTAACCCTGAATGTTTCCAGGGATGGGGCATCCACAACCTGTCTAGGTAACCTGCGACAGGGTTTCGTTACCTTCAGCTTAAAAAATTTCTGCCTTGTATCTAGTCTGAATCTTCCCTCTTTTAGTTTAAAGTCATAACCCCTTCACCTATCACAACAAGATTTACTAAAAAGTCTGTCCTTATCTTTCTTATATGCCCCCTTTCAGTAGTAAAAGATGGGAAGGAGACCCTAGGTCGTGCCTCCGTAGACTCTGGTGATAACAAGCATGGTAAGTACCTATATGGTTTGATGAGAGGCATCAAATTTTAAACCTTTCTCCTGCCTATGCATTTAAAAAGGCATCTTACCTAATGCATTTCTCAGCTCGTTGCCTCTGAAGTAATGCAGTGCTGCTGTAGTATCAACACTGTGAACACTGATTTACAATAACTTGCCATATCTTTAAATGGAGAATGATATTTAAAGAATTATTTATATTGCGTTAACAAAATGATCCCAAAAATCTTCCATTTAGCTCATCTGATGTTTAAAACAAGACTCAGACACTTGTGTTCACACATCTGCTGTTTGATCTTATCACTATCATCATCATCACCATTTTCTCGCATGAGCATAATTGCTTTTTATATAATGTATAAATTTAAATGCAATCTGTAATGACATTTTAACAACTGCTGGAAGTAAATACTTTCCATAGCCCGGTTTAAATGATGCTAGCATTAGTTAAGTATGTGTAAGTATGGGAGCTGTTATTTTACAGAAGACAAGTTTTAGAAAGCGAAAGACCAAAGAAAACTGATGTCTCTTTGCCAAGGAATTAAACTCAAAACCAATCAGGCCTTAGCTCATTGTATGTTCTGTAATGAGCAAGGAGGGCAGGCTGGGCTCACTGACATGCCCAGCTTCATTGATTTCCTGTTTCAGATGAAAATCATGCAAAACTGGTGACTACTGGCATCAAGATAAACTTAAAAGTTTTGGCTCAATTCTGTTTTCAAGCTTTTTCAGTGAAAGTGTGAAAAATGTAAAGAAGACAACCAGTGTATTAGAAAACTGAATAAGTCAAGAACAGTCATGCAGACCAGTCCTTCCAAAAATCAAGTCTGCTGCAAATGGGGCTGATGTGTATCTGCAGTAGCATGGTCTACGAAACGAGAGAAGAATTTCAGATGGAGCTTCCATGGGAAGATGTTTGTAATCACAGTTTAATTCAACTAACCACAGAATCACAGAATCACAGATTTTGGGTTGGAAGGGACCTCTGGAGATCACCCAGTCCAAACCCCCTGCCAGAACAGGTCCACCCAGAGCAGGCTGCACAGGAACGTGTCCAGAGATGGAGACTCCACCACCTCTCTGGCAACTTATTCCAGTACTCTGCCACCTTCAAAGCAGAGAAGTTCCTCCTCATGTTTAGGAAACTTCCTGTATTGCAGTTTGTGCTCGTTCCCTCTTGTCTTGTCACTGAGCACCGCTGAAAAAACACTGGCAACATTCACCTGATGCCCACCCTCAAAGTATTTATAAGTGTTGTTCATATCTCCCCTCAGTCTTCTGTTCTCCAGACTAAGAAGACCCAAGTCCCTCAGTCTTTCCTAGTAGAAGAGACATGATCTAGACCTTCAATCATCTTTGTCCCCCACCAGTTGAAATCACCAGTTTTAACATGACAAGTGAAATATAGCCCTCTGTTTAACTATGACTTCCTACTATTCAGAGGCTTTCTTTTTTAAAAAAGTGCCACAATGCATGAAACAATGCTGTCTCTTGTAGGTTGGAGGTATCTCATACCCTTTGCAGCAGTGTAGTCTTTCTGAACTCCTGTGTTATGGGGAGCCAGAGACAACATGTTCTGCAGTGTGACAGAACTTTTTCCTCCCCTGTAAGGAGGAAATACCTTCTGCTATCTAACTGATACTGACTGACTGACAGCAAGACAAATCCTACACTGTCTACCTGTTGTCTACTCTTCCATGGAGTGGTGGAAAGCTCCTGAAAAAGTCATCCAGTTTTGGGGGATGTGTATTTAATTTTCTGTCCCTCCAAAAATGAAATGGCACCAGGTGCTCAGGACGGGATAAAACTGCCTTGTAGCTGCTTAAGGTGGGAAGGAAGAACATTTTCCACTAAAATGCTGATAGTGGGGAAGTGGAGGTCTTTGCATCCAGACCTTAGTGGGAAGTTAGAAAAAGTATATTATGGGGTTACCACCGTGGTGTGAAAAGATGGAAGACCAAGAGAGAAGAGGTCCTGATTTCACTTTCACTATCTGGATTAGAAGAATGTTCCTCTTACCTCCTTTTCCTGTGGGATTGATGGGTGTGATGTAGAACATTGGGCAACCGGGAAAGACCAGCCCTGCATTAGGAGGTCAGTCTCCACGCAGTTCCCAGGAGAACTCAGTTTTAACCAGACTCAAAGGGAACAGCAATTTCCCCCTTGAACTTCAGTGGGCAGTACCAGATATGTCATTAAGGAGATTCAAGTAATAGTGAGGTTTCCCTGCTCTGCAGAGCAGTCTCCAGAGCAAAACATCTGCTGAGGGCTACAACGTGTGCTGCAGACACTCCCAGCCACTGTCTACCTCCTGCTAAAAAGGTGCTGAGAAAATTTAAATTGATGTTCTAGGTCTGTATGACATTCTGTCACTGCTGTGAAAGAGGCTGGCAGTTCTGCAAAAGCTACTACATCAGTTCATGGAGACATTTCCTGTTGCTGAAATATGTGTGAATTAAATGAACTTCTGAATAATAACAAAAAAATGCCTGAATAATCTAATGGATGATGTCAGGGTCAAAGTTTGCCATTCTGAATTCTCTTCTTTTTGTTTTTTAATAAAAACATGAGTGAAAATATAGTTCACTACCCTCCTTGTCATTGTCTCTTTTTCTACTGACAAAAATGTTAATGTGATTATCACCACCATCAAAAAATGTTTTCCATATCTTAAAAACAGGGTTTTTTTTGTTTGTTTCTTTTGATGCCCAAAGTGGAAAGTCAGTGTAGAAAGATAACACCTTAGTCATGGATTGTTTTGTTTGACCTCTGTAGAGAAAAGCAGTTAACTTTATGGCATTTATTTTGTGCTAAAGAATGAATGCTAACTTATTGGGTTTTTTTGCTTTTGAGTTGTTTTGTTTTGTTTTGCGGCTGAGGTACCTTAGCTGCATTCCATAAAAGCACTTAAGATGGATTACTGGGAAGCACATTTACAGTTTGGAATGTTGTGGAAACAAAATAATTAGCAACAGGAAAGAAAACTTGCTCTTTATCTGCACCAAGGAGTATTTTGAAGGCAGAAATTTTTGACAAACTGTAGAGTGAGATGTGCAGTTTGCACTGCTCTGGGGGCAGGGACAATTCTGCTTCTGGACATCATGGGGCAAAAAGAAAAAGTCCCTGAGAGCTGGGCACTGCTGAAATGTAAAACAGGTAAAAGTCCAACTCTCAGCTTGTTTCCACCATTGTTCTAATTTTTCCTCAAGGATCCATCAATGGTCCCCAGCCTTTGAGCAAACTCAACAAGGCATGTTTAGTACACGCAGTGCTTCTAGCACTTGCAAAATTGTGAGGTGTGTAGTTTTTGTCCTGGAGCACAGCTCTTGAGTCCTGAAGATGGATCTGTGCAGGGGAAACACGGTGGGTGCTCAGAGACTCCTAGTTTAAGTCCGTCTTCTGGGACCTGTTCATAAACCCATGCAGGTCTGAGTACTTGACTGGGTTCTTCAAGTTGGAGCAAGTCTACGGAGCTGATAAAAAGCTAAAGCAAATGGAAGATTAAAAAGGTTCAAAATACCCTTGAGATGCACATACAACTACTGCACCAAACTAGTTATTTGCCTGCTTGCTTACCAACTCACTTATTTACTTATTTATTTATTTTAGGTGGGATTAAACACCAGCTTTTACTTGAGCTCTTTCATGGTTTATCTGTTGAACTGTGTACTGAAAATACAGCTTTTCTACCAAAAATTCCTCCTCACTTTCTTGCTTGCTTGGCTGCTCTCAGCACGATGGGCCCTAGAGGACAAACCGGTTAATGACATTTTTTTTTCATTCTAAACGTATACAAACTTCAGGAAGAGGCCAATTAACAGCCAGTCATATGTTTGAAAAACAACAGAGAAAACCCATGACCATTACCTAAAGCATGATTTTCCTATTTTATAGCATTTATAAAGTATATCTTAGAATTAAAAATGTTTATTTCTGTGAAATGTGGTTATGCATATTTCATTCTTTAAAGGTCTCTTGGAGAACTAAGTTGATATTCTCTACGAGATTACTGTTTTTTCAAGACCTCTTATTTTATCATTGCATTTTTTGTGCTCAGAAACAATATTACAAGTTTATGTATTTTTCAATGAAAAACCCTTTGGCAGTTTCAACTCTCCTGTCTTTTTATTGCTACCTTACATTATTTTTTCAAGTGTAGAGTTTAGCCTTTTAGAAATCCTGTAGATCCTTTTCAGACAAAATCTTTGTTGAAATTGCATGAAATACAGATTAGAAACCTGAGGTGTGAGATTAAACCTGCGCATGTGTGTAACACAGCCTCCAATCACTTATCATGCCATGTCCTGTTGGCTGTTCAGAGCACTTTTCCCACCAATACAACTTAACTTCTGATGTAACTAATGATTATATCTTTCCCAATTTTTGTAACAAAATAAACAGTTCATATTGCTTAAACATAATTCTTTGGCTGGACTCCTAATTATGATCTTTAAATTTTTTAAAATTCCCATTTCTAGGCTTTTCAGGAAGTTGAACTGGTGGTAAAGCTCCTCTTTTTGATATTGAGCTATTTTAATTTGGATATTTTGGTGATAGGTAAGTTCTGTGCAGTGCTATCCTGTAGTGATAGAGAGTTAAAAATAGCAAAGTACTATTTAAAAAAATTTTTTTTAAAGAATTCGGGTCCACACAGTAATTGACCACAACATGTTCATCCCTCTTTGTTGCATAAATTACTTTGAGAGCTGTGGATTTATTTCTGTGTATCACAACTCTTTTGGAAAGAGCGTTCAGATTCGTGGTGGCCATGGTGGGATACAAGATGCCTTTGGCATTGCACCTGCACAGCCAGAGCAGAGCTGAACTCTGCTCGGTGCTCATTTCAGAGAAAAGTGGAGCAACATGGACTTCCAGCTACATTTTCATGTCAAGGATACAACACAAACTGCAGGTCATGGCCAGGAGAAGAGGGAATCCTGCTCATGGACAACCACCCCGCTCCCCATTTACTTTGAGTCTTTCCACTGACCTCTACATGTTCAAGTCAATTGCCAACATAGTGCTGAGGAAGGAATAAAGCGTGCTGGCTAAAGGACTGCTGAGTCTTTCTTCCAGTTTAGAAAAGAGAGAAGCTAGGACCAAACTATATCACTCCAATGATGCCCCTTCAGAGCATCTTCCATGGGAACTCACTCAATGTTGCTTGCTTAGGAATATCTCATGGGACAAGTGAACCTGGCTCCAGATCTGTAGTGGATACTGTGCAACAGAAAGCAAAAAGACAAAGAATATATAAAATTTGGACCGTAAATATATGCATACAGTGAGATTATTTGAGGACAAATTATACACACTATACTTAACAGAAAGCCAGAAGACAAACGTGAGCGGATCTACAACATCCTTTTTCAGCCTACTGGGAGGATGAAGGCAATACCACTAATATCAAGCAAAGTGCAATCAATTAACCATAAAACTCACTTCTGTTTCATGCCACTCCAACAGCCCAAACCCACTCATTTTTGTATTTCCCTTTCTACAAATGTTTTCATCTCTGTGCCAGTGAATTGAAAAGCTAATAAAATTTCATTGCTAGAAGAGGTAATTCTGCAACTAAATGCAAAATGCAGAGATTCAAAGTGGGAAATGGAATGAGCACGAAGGAGATGTTTAACGAGGTGGCATTCTGGATGTACTCCTTGAAGAACGCTTGCAGACTTGTTTGATGGCTTTAGAGCATGCAGGAGACAATAAACCTGACAAAGAAATAGCGTTCAGCTTGAACGCCGTCATTCCACTTGGAATTACAAATAAATCTGATATCGAATTATGTGATATCATGGAAATATTCCTGTGTGTTTTGTATAGAAAAACGTTAAAAGAAAGGGCAATTCCTTCAGCCTAAATGTGAAGAAGGCAAGACTTTGAATCTGCATATTCTTATTAAAACAATTGCAGTCTCCACCAGTCTTCAGATTTGTGTTTGAACCGCACAGAACTGTGATTTAACCAGATCTCACACCGGCTAGATCTTTACATTTTTGTCTTCTGACAGCAGCTGTAGAAGAGTAAAGTCAGAAACCGTCAATATTACATGTATTGATTTTATTTAAAAGAAGCACGCTGGTTTAACAGGCTTTGCATGTCAATGTGTGAACTCCAGTGCCTACCACTCAGGGACAGTGTTCATCTCAGCTTCTGAATCTCAGCGTGCAATGTACAGAATTCATTATTTGGCCTGATTAATCTTGGAAGAGCAAGAAATCATAGATTTCTAACTGCATTGGAATTGACTGTGCTGCTGGAAGGATTGTGGGTTTGTGTCAGTTTTCTTGCCATCAGTGGGCACCAATCAAATCAGATACCCTACATATCTTCAGAAAAAATAAAAACTTGATGCTAGTTCTTTTCTTTTTTTTTATTTAATGTCTCCAGAAAATAAAATTCTTAAATTGTTCCTTGGCATTCTTCTTCATTTCCCAACACACTAATAAAACCCAAGACATTACAAGCTCTACTTTTTGCTACACCCTTTGTGGTGCTGCATGGATGCCATACCTTGAACTCAGGATACAAACTCTGCAGGAGGAATAGGGGAGGGAGGTAAATTTGTTGGAAAGAAGAAAGCAGAAACATGAACAAACTTTGAACAGGAAAAAGTAGCTGATGTACCTCAAGGTGAAATCCATCAACATCAGTGATTTATAAACAAGTAAGTTAACCTAAATCCTCCTTAACCTTCCCTTTTCCTACAATAGCTGTAATTTTGCCCTTTTAACATGGCTGCTGGCCACAACAAAACTTTTAAGCCAAGTGACAACTGAAAACCAAAACCAAATTAAACTGTTCTGCTGGGAATATATCTTTCTCTCCCCTGAGCTGTGAATCAACCCTTCCCTTTCTTTTCTGCCTCAATCCTACTGTACCTACAGAACAATTTCCAGCCGCCCTTTATGTCCCTGGTGACACCTGAACTTGCTTTGTGCCTTAAGGACATGACAACAGCTTCCGCCAAGTCGTATCCAAGGTCCATCTAGCCTTTTATCACGTTTCCAAGGTCAATAGCAGGTACTTAGAAAACAGCACAAAATTTCAGAAATAACCTTCCTTCAGTCTGTTCTGAACCTACCACCTCTGAACCTATCTAATGTATTTTATATCAGTTTTATTTCGCTGGTCCTTGATTCTCTGATGTTTTGTCAGTTTGACTTTCTCTGGGATGTGCCAGCTCTTATGTCTTCTTTACACTTCTGTGTCCAACTGAAGCTCCCTTTGGGATGTTGACACCATTAGACGTCATGTGCTCTCTTGTGAAAAGGTTTGGATCTGATATGGCAGCATCTTCCAAATCTTCTTCCCCAAAACCCTGAGTGAAAAAGGAAAATTGGGAAAATTAACAGCATTTATAACTGTAATTCAGCACTTAAATGATAACTTTAGTGTCTCTTTGACTGTTACCTCCCTGTAGAGTATATATCACTTGTTTTGCAATCAGAATGAGAGGTTTTGGCAGTCAGCTTGCATTTTGTAAATCACTGCTGAAGCCACAAGGTAGGAGAATAATCCGTCATGCAAGTGAGTGCAATGAGTTCAGGATGGAGATACCTTGAATAACCTTAAAGATGCCGGCTCACCAATAAGACCAACACAGATTAATTTACCCATTGAAGAAAGAAATTATTCTACATTTATATCCACTATGGTGTAATGCTACAGCGAGAGATCTACAAGCAGCAACCCAGCACTGTAGCACCAGCTTGCTGAGCAGAGGCTGAAATGAAGGTGTGTTTGGGGAACTGGACCCACATTCAGCCATCAGCCTGCGCACAGGGCATTCATAAGGGATGTTTACAGACAGATACAGACAGTTCCCAGGCCCAGGTTTTCCTTGAACACCCAGTAAGGAAAGGAAAAAAAGGTCAGTATTGTCCTATAACTGATTTGACATCCTCACCAGAAATAAGCAATCAGATCTCAAAACAGTACATCTCTTCTTCATTGATCCAAATCATGTATTCTCCACTTAAGTAAGTGTTTTCTTTTTATTGTTTGTTCCAGCTGAATGGACTGCTCACCTAGCCACATAAATGTCTTCAAGTGGATGAAAGCTGCTTAGCTCTGTATCACATACTTCGGGAAGGAAAAATGAAGGAAATTCCAGGAATATTGTACAGGCAGAGGTGGTGCGTGTCAGGTCATGATTTTAGGAGGATAGTTCCATTTGGTTTTGCATTGCATCCCTGGACATGGCTCTGTGTGTGTGCACATGGAAGTATTAATAAATGGTAAGCTTATACGCAAGAGGACAAGTGCCAGGAAAAGCATGTGTGTACATTTACATATGTGCTTATGTTACATAAACTCAGTTTTTTAGAACCAGAAATAAAGGAGTTACTCATCCTTTCTTAACTATGGTCAGTGCAATGACCTCTTGTTTGCAAGTGCAGTTTTGCAGACATAGTTGATAGAGTTCAGACCCAGGATTAATATCTACTGATTTGGGTTACCTAACAGTAAGGCATTACCAGTTTGTGAGAGGCACCTCCAGAAATCAGACTCCAAGGAGGTGGGATCATTTATCTTCTGGATGCTACACAGACACCTTAACAGCTTGCTTAAATTGGTTGTCTTGCTTCAAAATAGTTAGAGAAAAGAAATCTTTTTGCACCCTACCTGACTGCTGTTAGACATCTCAGGAAGACCGTCTGAGTATGCAAGTAACTGGAAAGAAAATAAATGAGAAAGCAAGGCAATATCTCCTGTGCTTTGGCAAAAATGTATTAGAGAAGTGAAGAATCCAGGGAGAGCTAGATTTCCAGCCTACTATACAGTGCATGTGTTTTAAAGTTGCACACAACAGATATTTTCAAAACCACAGAATCGTAAAATGGTTTGGGTTGGAGAGAACCTTAAAGATCATCTAGTTCCAACCCCTCTCCCACCAGACCAGGTTGCTCCAAGCCCCATCCAGCCTGGCCTTGGACACTTCCAGGGATGGGGAATCCACAACTTCTTTGGGCAACCTGGACCAGCGTCTCACCACCCTCACAGCAAAGAATTTCCTCTTAATATCTCATCTAAATCTCCCTTCTATCAGTTTAAAATCGTTACATTTAGTCCCACCTCTTGCTGATGGATAGTTCCTCCCCAGTTTTCCTGTAGCCCCTTTAGGTACTGGAAAAATCTGCATTCAATCCCAGCTTTCCTTTATGTACTTTTATTGCCATGCCCATATTCAGGCAAGAGCAAAGAAGTTTACGTGTAAAAATGCTCCTGTTGGTTTTAATGGGCATAAACACCAAAACACTAACCTGGACAAATGACTGGAATTGTTAAAATGTCCCCATTGCTGTTTGGCATCTTCAGATTGTCAGCGTTTATGGAGGAGCCAGAAAGAGCGTGGAACTGTTAAAATCTTAAAGAATATTTTCTTTCACCAAGAACTACTTCATTAACAAAATTTTTGAATGTTCTTATTTTAAATGCATAGTACACTCCTCAATATATTAAAAAACACACATTAGATGGAGAAATAATTAAAATATGCAACTCAAATAAACAAACACCCTTCTCAACACTCTGTAAATCTGATTTTAATAGTGCCCAAAAACACATGATCTTTTATCTAATTCTTTGACACTTTTTTAGATGATTGAATCAATAGAACATCCCAAGTCTCCTTTTCCAAATGGTGGGAAAGTAAATGTTAACCTGCTGTGACAAAATCTGGTCCTGCACATCAACAACACGACCCTTTTTTACGTTCATCAAGAAAGTTTCAGCACCAAAGCTGCTGATCCAGCTCTTTTTACAAGCACTCGACGTACAACACGAACCAAAAATAGCTGGGCCAATACCTCATTCATCAATGGTCTTTAAAAAGGTAGGTTATTTAAAGTACGTCACCCAAGGAAGAGAATTCTGTATTTACAGTCATTTATATTGCTACATAGAAATTGAAAAAAGATTTCTTCTATATCTGGGTATTTAGGCTGTGCTCATCAGTGTGGGATTACCTTCAATGACTTCAGGAGAGTTAGGTCAAATAGGAGGGAAGAATGAAATTTCTTCTAGTTTGTTCACAGTCATTTCTGAAGCTAAGGAGTGAAACAATGTGCAAATCTGATTTGTGCAGAACAGCAGAATTATGGCTTTGTTCATCTTTGGAAATCATTGCCTGGGTAATGTTGCACGTGCCCATACAACCGAAGACATGTTCCATGGCCTTTGCAAAAATCTGACATAAAAGACAGCAGGAAATAAAAACGCTCATTTCACACAGAGCTGTGCATATAACTATCTTCAATCTTTATGAGAATATTCATTGTTATTTGTAGGGTTTATCTTGAAAAGCATTATTTAAGGGTTTTTTTTTATTATTATTTTCTTTTCCTTCTGGAAACAAACAAATGGGAAATGTTTTAGCTGCACATGCTGTATCTTCCACTCCATTGTAGAATGGCCGAAGGAATCAGGAACACGTAAAACAGCTGTGCCCTATTAACAATCTGTCAGATGGTTGCCAGCAATATATTACCAGTTGCTTTGAACAAATGTCCACACCCTCGATTCTTCACAGCAGAGTCTTGCACGCCCATTTTATGAGCAGATGTGTTATTGTAATCACACACAATGCAGCCATTCAGGAGAAAAAGAAAAGAAAGAAATAACAACAACCAAAAAAACTCCCAAAACCAACAGAAAGATCATCATTTTAGTTGGAATGGATTAGCAAAATCCACTTCTGTAATGATAATGTTTTTACGTGGATCTAAGGAAGCACTTGAGGAGGGATGTCTTTCCAAGGTGACTTATCCACATACAGTGGCTGCAGAGATGCTTAGCTCTGGAGATGGCAAATAGCAGTCTGGAGGTCCTTGTTTTCTCCTGTTGACGTGAAGGCCTCCCTTACGGATTTAAACTGGAGCACAGGGAGATGAATCCCACTTTAGATCCATTGGTACCTGATCCTGCTGCCTTTGCCATCAACAGTCACCTTCAGACCATGATTCACATGGCCTGTTTTAGATGCCTACCTTTGCAATGAGAAGAATTATTGCCAAGAATTAAGCCCATGTTTGGCCAAATGATCCCCACCCTTGGTTCTCCTCTGGCCAAGGTGACATCTGACGGGTTGCAAATTTAAAAGCCATCTATAAAGTCCCACATTTTTCAGTACGATTAAATGTGTCATGCTTTAAGGACTGTGTGTTGTATAACAGCCATTGTTCAAGCTCTGGTCTTGGTCAGTTAGCTGCAGATTCCAGTGAAGTTCTTGCACCAAAACCTGAAATTTCCTCCCCAAAAATAATTCAGTGCTTGAATGTCTTTAAACCGGCTAGAGACAGCAACTTCCACAACAGCATCAGTCAAAGTCTCTCCTGGCATCTATGATGGAGAATGGGACTACCTTTTTTACAAATTAATATTAAAAAGTATATATGTACTTGCAACTATGAGTACATGACAGCCAACTTCATGTATCTATTTTGCTTTTAAGCTAAACTCTAATATTTCATAACAGGAGAGGAAAAAATGTGGGGATTACCCGTTGATTCTCAAGTACTCACATACTGCCCATCCGTGTTACAATACCCATTAAGAGCAGCTAAGCATTCAAAACCAGGCAGTTAATTAGTTAACTGCAGACTTATTATTTTGATGTTTGCAGACTTTAATTTTGCTAGGGAGACTCCTTTCTCTGGCCCATTTGTGTTTCGTGTGAGAGACTTATTTTCCCTTGTTCTCTGGCAACACTGGAAGTATATTTATACGGATGTAAAAAGCTGGTTCAGTCAATGGCGTTTCACACGAGGAAGCAGAGATTGTACTTTGGAGCCACATATAAACAGAATTTGAAGAAGTAACAATGAACTAAACCATATTTACACAAGCACTTGTAATAACAGCTCAGAAGCTCCACAGAATGTTTTATTCCTATTAGCTCAGTTGCACGGTTGGTCTGCCACTTAATTTCTTACCCAACCTATAAATCTTCCCTCTGGATGGGAAATCTAGTCCTTTCTGCCATCACCCATTACAGACCTCCTGCTGCTGTACTGAGGGAGGAGTAAAATCTAAGGAATCTTTAAAACAATATTATTTTTTAATTCTACGCTACAGCAGACTAAAATTAAAATGAAAAACCCAGCACCTTATATTACCTGATGAGCTTTACAGAAATTGTCATAATTTAATGTGGGTTCTTTAATGACTGCCTCCTGTAACATACCTTTGGTAGCACAAGATCAAAGCAAAGCAGAGATGTCTGCCACGAGATGATAATTCAGGTAAACACACTCAATGGTGAAAATGCAAATGTTGAAACATGATTGACTTTGCTTCTATTTAATGTTTATTTTCCCTGCCAGAGCAAAGACAAGTTCAAACTAATTCCAGACCTGTTATAAAATAAATTGAAACTACTAGAAGTCAACTTGCTTTCAAATTTTTTAACTTAACCTAGATCTCACACGGTAAAACGCTGCTCAAAGATTTCATCTAGTCAGCTTTCTATTGTGCTCCAAGAATGAGAGAGCAAGCTCAAAAGAAATTAGCCCAGCTATAAATATTTTGTTATAAGTATTTATTTATAAATAATTCTGTCATCAATTAAAATCGTATAACATATCATCCCTGTTTCCTTCATGATATCAGCTCTGATTTCCACACATGCTGTAGACACCTCCTTATTGTGATCCATCCTCAGAACTAAACTTCTTAAGTCTTAACTTCTTCTTAAATCCTGCAGCATCATTTGCCCAGTGTCACTCCATCCTTTTTTTCTCCTACCATGCATATATTGATGCTTCCTTCAGGAGAATTCTGGAGTTATCTCAAAGGTCTTATTTTTTTTCTAAGGAGCCGCGGCTGAAACTGAGCCACCTGGATTAGTATGTAAATCCCAAATAAGGCCACTGCAGCCTGCAAGTGCCTGGGGTGGCTGCAACAGCTTCAGGTGGCATCTTCCACAGAGCCTACAGTAACATGAAAAATAAAGCAGTAATAACACTACAATTAATCACCATTAATCGTGATAACCCTGTTTATTCAGACATCAAGGATGACTAGTGCCATTACCCCATCACAGAGTCACAGAATCTTCATGGTTGGAAGGAACCTCTGAGATCATCAAGTCCAACCATACACACACCAAAAAAAACCCCAAACCAAACCGAAATGCCACAAAACAAATCACCCAACCCCAAAATCTCAGGCATTAGAACACACCCTGAAGTGCCACATCTACAAGTTTCTTCAATATCTCCAGGGATGGTGACTCCACCATCTCCTTGGGCAGGCTGTTCCAGTGCCTGAGCACCCTCTTGGTGAAGTCATTCTTTCTGGGATCTAATCTGAACCTCCCCTGCTGCAACTTCAGACTATTTCCTCTGATCCTGTCATTATTCCCTTTGGAGAAGAAGCCAACACCCACCTCTCTACAAGCTCCTTCCAGGTAGCTGTAGAGGGCAGTGAAGTGTCCCCTCAGCCTCCTCTTCTCCAAACTAAACATACCCAGAGTAAGGCTTTCCTTGCAGAAAGCTGCTTGCTATTTACTGTGTTTGCTTGTCACCCCTGTTCTGTTCTCCTACTTCATAAGAATACTAACATTCCCTCCAAAACAGGATCCTCTCTGGATGAGCATGTGTTAGCGCAAGGAAATGTCAAATAGACCTAATTCAAGCACTTTTAGAAAGCAGACATAAAATTGAGACTGTAATAGTATAAATGGAGAGGTAAAATTACTCTCCAGCAGGGAAAGAGAGAAATCAAGAAAGAGGGAGACAGAGTTATAGACAGCTAGACATCCATTACACATCTATACTGAAGCACACTTACACACAATGGGAAACACACGTCTACCCACAGCGTCACACAAAACATTATCAACTAATTTTCATTTGCAGGAGCCGCAGCGCCGGCAGGGATTGTCATCTTGGCTCTTCCACCCCGTGCAAACCCCTCCCACAGCACATTGTTGGGTGTTGTGGATGGAAATATTTGGCAGGGCTGTGATTTAGTAGAAATTTAAAATTTATCAGTGACTCAGGATAGATCTAGAGTTAAGTTTTAGCAGGACATAGGTGTTAAATGATTTCAGGATTTGCAAGATGATTGACCAAAATAATTGAGCAGTGACTTTGTTACGGATTAGAAGATGGTAAGACTCCCACTGTAGGGTTATTCCTACTATAAAGTTATCTTAAATTAATACATATATGAGTAAGCACTAACATATGAGCACACAACACTTAAGGGGTCGTGCACACACCTACACCCAATGTATTTGCCTGTTTGGTTTAATTGGTAGGACTAAAAGATCCTTCGCAACGGGTGACTCCAGCAAGTTGACAGGTGCCCCTTGTACACATGCATGGACAAATACTTGGATCCAGTAAAATGTAAGAACAGCCATACTGGTAAGAGCTAATGTGCAGATAGAGATGTGGATGAAGGAGAGGCTGGCCTACAGGTAAAACTTCCCTCTTTGAGTTTAGAGTAAATACTCACAACACATTGGCACTCCTCAGTGGGTAATAACTGGGACTCAGTGGGGAGCTCACTCATTCTGGTCTTCCAGTCCTCGAGGTGTTTCCCTGAGTGGAGCCCCAACTCAGAGGAGATGCTGGTCACAGCCCATGAGAGCCAGGAGACCTCAAAGGGTCTCGTTAGAATTGCTACTTATAGGATCCGAGATAATTGTCTGTCATCACGTATTTTTTCACTCTAGCCCAATTCAGACAATGGAATATTCTGGTATTTTCCATCAGTTATGCAAGTCCAGAACTTGCAGATCTAGTAAGGTATCTCCTCCCTTGGGGTCATGACCCAGGCATGGATGCACCAGGCTGCCAGGGAGTGAGAGTCCCGAGTGATGGGGGTAAGCAGGAGCCAGGCACACTTAGGGAATGCCTTAACACTGGTCCTTTATCTCTCCCAATTCACACCTGACATCCCCTAAGTTGGTATGTGGCCCTGGGACAGGCAATACCAACAAGTACCAAGTGGCCAAAACCAGGAGGAGGTTGCACCACCACACTGAGCAACCAGGAAGATCAGCCTACAAGCAGGGTTTTTTGAGGAGGGAGGAGCTGTATTTGTTTATTTATCAGTTTATTTAGGCAATCTCACTGACCCGGTGTCCGACGCAAGCCTATGAACAACTGTATCAGGGCAAGGAAGAGGATGGTGAAATGCAAGACAAAACTTTGTAAGCTGGCTTGGCTGCCAGAGAGGAGATAATGAAGCAGGAGGGAGGGATGAACTGATGTCCAGGACTGTGAAACAGCAAGAAGAGGGAAAGGGATGCTAGAGGAGACACTAACTTTCCCCCTGGACGACCCAACAGGTGCAGGAAGAGAGAAAGAATAGTAGCTGGCAGCACTAGACACTGAGCATAATTTATCAGTGGATTTTCTCTCCACTGCAGTCACGTCCAGCTTCCACCAGCCACCTGCTTAAATGGTTGTTGAATCGAGACCCTGGTGGAATGGACCATTTGTTGGTAAGGAAATCACACATTTTTTGGGAAAAGGTGGATTACAATGGGCAGGATCCATATAATCATACACTTGAAGTTACAGCTTTTCTAAGTCGCAGATAAATCCACAAATGAAAACCACGAAAAAAAGGTTTGGCTGTGATACAGCCCCCCTGGAAAGGCACTCCAGCTGGGCACAAATTATTGGACTTCAAGGTGCTCATTCTCTGCGTGGAGGGATGCTTTCCACTCCCCAAACTGGGATAAAAACACCTCTGGTTTAATGTGTGCAATATAACCCAGCAAGCCTGGAAAATCACAGTGGTTCCTCGTGGCCTCAGCATTTGTTGAGCTCAGACAATAATTTCCTAAACAAAATATTTCAGTGTCTATACAAACACGTAAGTGTTGAGGCACATGTAAGAAAAGACAGAGAACGGTATTTCCTCACAAAAGACAAAAAGACTTCTCCTCCAGCAGAGAAAAGAAGATGAAGTTCACTCTCACCTCAGTCAGTTCTAGATTTTGGAT
This sequence comes from Thinocorus orbignyianus, assembly GCA_013400375.1. Lineage (NCBI taxonomy): Eukaryota > Metazoa > Chordata > Aves > Ciconiiformes > Thinocoridae > Thinocorus > Thinocorus orbignyianus. Next base: position 285,581 of record VXBW01008310.1, on the reverse strand, counting down.
CAAATTTTATGCATGTTTTTTTTTTTTTCTTGCAGTCAACCCCAGTATGTGTATAGTGTCTTTTTTACAATCGTTTGCTCACATGTAATTTTCCAGGTCTGGCAGGTACTTGAATTGTTTAATTTACACTTTATCAGAGGCTCTGAACAGAAGTTTTCTTTCAGATGTGACCTGATGGCTTTGGAAAGCCATCCAGAGGTGTGAGTTGCCAGATCCTTGTTGTCCTTCAGCCGTCACCTGCTGAGGGCTGTGATCTCAGCCTTTAAGCAGCATTGCTCCTCTAATATTTATGAGCAGAAAATGTTGGACAAAATAAGTGGCAGAAGGACCCTCGATGTTTCCTGAAGTGCACAGGATATACGATGCAGCTTCAAATACAGATGTTATCTGTGTAAAAGTGGCTGGTCACGTTACACACGGCTGACTTTGCTGTGATAAGGCAGTTCCCTGCAGATGAGCATCAGTGAAACATTTACACAGCACCTCCGAATCCTGCATCCCGGATGGGCAATACGTGCTTATAGAAAAACTAGTTTAGAAGTGTTTAAGACAGTCCTGGAGCAGATGGATCTGCAGTGAGCAGGAAGGCTAGGCAATTGAAGGGACATGTTAAATTGTTGTTTAAAGGGTTTTTTTCATGTATTTCAGCTGTATGTCTGTTAACTCCTTTATCTTGCATTCAGTGACATAGATGTTTTGCCCATGGGCTTTACCTGAGGCATCCACTGAGCTCCACTGACTCTCCAGGTGCTTGAACACTTCCTTAAAGTTAAGAAGTCCTCAAGGACCCTTCCTGAAAGAGGGAGGAGTTGGAGTCTTCACTTATTTCCTGAGTTGGAGTCTTCACTTACTTCAAGCAGACCTTGACACTCTTGAAGAAGCGTTTACGGGAAGCTGCGTTTTATGTATTTTAAATTATCTTCTGTTCCCCCAGGCTTAACATATTCATTGGTCACTTCTTTTCCTTGGACTATCTGGAGAAGATAGAACAAACTGCAGTCTAATGGATTAGTAACTCAATTGTTTGAATATTGATTGAGTACTTCTTACTCAAGCGAAGATATCCAGATCTGAAGATCTATATATATACCTCGTACCTCAGGGAAGGCAAAATAAAATGAGGAGGCAAAGTTTCTTAAAAAAAAAAAAAAAAAAAGAAGAAAGAATAGTGTGAAAGCTTCTTCTCATAAGGAGTTGAAGATGTTTTGCCTGAAGGTACCAACCGAGACAGGCGTGAGAGCTGAATCAGTCTCAGCTCCCTTCCACCCACGTCCCTCCTTCGGAGTCCAACAGACGCTCCCACGAACGCTCTCATAAGCAGAAAAATTGGTGAGCTGTAGCAAGGACTTAAATAAAATGTTCATCTCCCTGCTAATTCAGGATTATTGTCTGCTTTCTGGTGGCTTGTTTTTCTCTCTTTCTGATCCGTTGCTTTTCAAAAGAGGGTAAGAAATTTGGCTTTTGCATCCTTGTTTCAAATTGGAGTAAATTCATCAGTGCAGAATGCATAAATGAGGATGCTTGTGGGCTTTTTTAATGGTTGCCAAGATAACTGCAAAAAAACCTTTTCACCAAAATAGCCAACCCCAAACCCATCTTTGGTTCCTCTGAAGCTAGAATGGTACTGTCATTTGCATTCATCATAACTGGGAGATTGAAAATTTAAATTCTTCATGAAAAATTCATTATCATTGAATTTTATTTGTTATTTTAGATGTATGCATATTTAAATATCTCTTATTAATATTGATTACTGATATATTAATTTTATATCCAAAATTAAGCAGATATATTAATTTTGTATCCAAAATTAAGCAGAATTAAATACAATTGCAGATAAAAGGGGGAAATGTCTCTTTACACAGCTGAAAGTCTACAAGCAGGTGACACACTCTGCAGTTGGTGCATTGACCACTGTTTTTTTAAAGAAGAAAAACCCATGAAAAGAGGTTAAAGTTAAAGAAACAACCACCTAAAACAGAACAGTCCTTGGTTTCCAGGCTGCAGAAGTTCCCATCGTACATACATTAAAGATTCTTCAGGTAAAGTCTAAACCAAACAAAGGGAAAAAAAAAAAAAAGTTTATTTTCCTTGTAGAAAATGACTGGCAATTGCTGGTGGTGATTGGGCAACGACTGTCAACTCATTCGTAGCCCATGTCAAATGACATGGCATTTTTTCATAGTCCTCTGTTGTATTAAATAGACAAACTACTTGCACAAAAGAAACAAATGAGTTCAGCTCAGCACAGGGAGTAAAGAGGCTGGGCCAAATTCAGGTCTGATTTACCAAGCATGATTATTTCAAATTTCACTCTGCTGCAAATGCATACACCTAATTTCAATTTACTATCAACATCTTCACCATTGTGCAATTTCGTAAGCTTCAATAAAAATAAGCCAAGTTGATCTCAGTGTGATTAAGATCAGACTTTGGTCCCAATAATCAGCGCTAGATGTAGAATTTTGAGATAAGATCTCCTGAGTTTCTTTTACCACACAGGGGAAAAAAAGGAGTGATTTTGCCATATGGTCTCCAAACAGAAATTCAATCCTAGTTCCAAACAAGCGAATGGATAAACTACATTACTCTCTTAAATAAATGTAGCCAAAACTGGGCATTTTATCTTGGGGAGAAAGAAACAGATAGAGAGAATGAGTTATTACCTTTAGGAGATCAAAGCATGATGTGGAAAACAAGAAAATAAACTTACATGGTGGTGTAATCCCCAAAGAAAAACCTTCAGTAATACTATTCCCATCGTAGGTAGCTCACAAACATGCAAATCATTTTATCTATAAATAACTAAAGATTACAAGGAATTGATTTAAATAGTTTTATTCTAACTCAAACAAACAGGGTGACTGGAAAAACGGAACTACAGGGAGACTAAGTGCCCAGTTTGATAAAAACTCTATTAGCTGTGCTGATACGAAAGGATTATTTTGGGAATGAGAAGGAGGGGGAGGAAGAGAGGAGGAAAGAAGAGAAAACTGCTGCGGGGAGCAGAATAGCTTTGTGCCCATGCTTGTGACTGCAGCCTCGTCCCATTAAAGCACATCCACGTGGAAGGGGGCACAAGAGAGACACACTCCTCAACCCAGATTAACGCTCAGGAAGGCTTCTGAGTTTTTTATTAAAAGGATGCTTCCTGGTGTGAGCTATCTGGGCATTTATATTATGTTCGTTACTGTGATATCTGAGCACTGGGAGTCTGTATTATCATAGAGTCACAGAATGGTCAGAGTCGGAAGGGACCTTCAAGATCATCAAGCTCCAAACCCCCTGCCCTAGGCAGGGACATCTCCCACCAGACCAGGTTGCTCCAAGCCCCATCCAGCCTGGCCTTGAACCCCTCCAGGAATGGGGCAGCCACAGCTTCCCTGGACAACCTGTTCCAGTGCCTCACCACCCTCACACCAAAGAATTTCTTCCTAATATCTCATCTAAATCTCCCCTCTTCCAATTTAAAACCGTTCCCCCTTTTCCTGTCACTCCACTTCCTGACCAAGAGTCCCTCTCCAGCTCTCCTGGAGCTCCCTTCAGATCCTGGAAGGCTGCTCTAAGGTTTCCCCAGAGCCTTTTCTTCTCCAGGCTGAACAGCCCCAGCTCTCTCAGCCTGCTCTCACAGCAGAGGTGCTCCATCCCTCTGATCATCTTCGTGGCCCTGTGCTGGACCCATTCCACCAGGTCCATGTCCTTTCTCTGTTGAGGACTCCAGAACTGAACACAGGACTCCAGGTGGGGTCTCAGGAGCACAGAGCAGAGGGAGAGAATCCCCTCCCTGGCCCTGCTGCTCACACTTCTTTTGCTGCAGCCCAGGATGGGGCTGGTTTCTGGGCTGCCAGCGCTCACTGCCGGCTCATGTTGAGCTTCTCATCCATGAGCACTCCCAAGTCCTTCTCCTCAGGGCTGCTCTCCAGCCATTACAGTTTCTTAATTCCAGTCTCGCTGGACACTTGATTGCATGGCAATGGGAACCCTTATCTGCAAACAACCACCATGTTGGGCAAGGGGGCCTTTATTTTGTTTGCTGCTGTATTTATTATCATGACGGCAGCAGGTTGCCCAGGTCGGCTGCAGCCTCTCCATCCTCAGAGCTACTCCAAACTTGGCTGGAGGTGGCCCCGTGCAGCTTGACCCACCCAGACACCTCCAAGATCAGGTCGGGGTGATATGGCCTCCAGATGTGCCTCTTGGTGTAAAACAGTGCATAATTCAGGGGGGCATTTCGGCAGGAATCATGTGGATGTTAACACTCTCTTTGGCGTTCACATCTAAAAGACACGCAACTCACAGGGCCATTCTGCACTTGATTTTTCCCACTTTTCCTCCTATTTGAACCCTGAATGACTAAGGAGGGGAGATTAGATAAGATATTAGGAAGAAATTTTCACTGAGGTTGATGAGATGCTGGTCCAGGTTGCACAGACCCATCCCTGGAGGGGTTCAAGGTCAG
>VXBW01008310.1:263244-277703 GCA_013400375.1 Thinocorus orbignyianus | reverse complement strand
AAATTAATGCCTTTTGTAGCTTCAATAATTTTTTTTTTTTTTTTTTTTAAGGAAGCAGCCCCGCTTTTGGGTTATTTGGTAATAAACCAAACGCCTCTTGGGTTTTTACAGGCTATGAAACGAAAATCGGCATTTCTCCGAACTTGACTTTCTGCATTCCGGAGGTGTTTGGGGCTCCAGCACCTGGGAAAGGGAGGATGGGGAGGGGGAAAAAGGGAGGGAGGGGTTGGGCAATAGCTACCCAGAGCCAAAAAACTCACTCCCACCCCCTCCGCACCCCTTTGGTTCCGAGCTCTGGGCACAAAGACAAATATTCATACCCTTCTGCAGGACATCGGCGCTAATGCCATTAGGAGGAGAAGAATGAGTTAATTATCTTTATACACAAGGAAATCAATCTATTAGAGGATGTGATCTGCATTTACCCGGGGAGGAGAAGAAAGACACCCCTGTGAGCTCCCCGGGGAGGGAAAGGGAGGGGAGAGGGGATGAGCGCAAGGTGCGCGGAGGTTCCGCGGCCGGGGGCGGGATAACAGCGATGATAATTATAATAAAAATGAGACGTATTTAGTTTGATTACGCTTGAAACAACGACACCGCCCCCGCTCCTCAGCGGGCACCCGTTCTCCCCAGCCAAGGGGGGCACAGGCGGGTTTTTCCAGGGTTAAATTTTTGTGAAGGAGGAGTCGGGTGTGCCACAGGCAGGTTCAGGCTTCTCAGAAAAAAGCAGCGATGAAAAGTGATGCTGTTGTCGATTCCTGCGTGGATACAGACCGGGGGGTGCTTTATTTCGGGGGCGGGAGGCGGGGCGGGGAAGAGAGAGGTGATAATTGTTTTCCTCCGACTCAGCACGCATCATTTTGTCTTTTGGAAATTAAACTCGCCAATTGTTGTCTATAAAGCCTTTTAAAAAGGTTCTAAAACAGGAGAAACAAAAGTTTGTTTTGTGTTGTTTTGGAAGCGGAGAAATAAGAGTGGGGTTTTTTTTTCTTTTTTTCCCTTTTTAATTTTTTTTTTTTTTTAAATGTGTATGCGCGCCGCCTTTGAGCAGATCCATGTATGGGAATCCATATTATTCTGAAACACCAGAGTCACCAATTATCCATGTCCTCAGAGTTATTAATAACACTTAGCACTTCCAACGCACTTTACATTTACAAAGAGCTGACGAAACGCACGCTAATTAGAGTCGCTATTCTATTGTGCACTTCGAGACTCTTGTTTGTTTGTTTTTAAGGAGGGAAAGTTTTCCATTTTACCCGCAAGTTTGCTAACAGATTCAGACCCTCTACTCTTGAAAGTTTGTTAGTAAAGTGCCAATAGTGGCATCATCAATAACTTCTCTAACAACTAATCCTGAAGTGAAAACTACGTGTTAACGATGGTGTTGCTTATGGCATTTATTCACTGACAAATAGCTCCACAGCCCTGCCCTCACGTTTCTGGTGTAGTTTTGAACTTCAGAATTTAGCTCTCCTTCTTTAAAAGAAAAGCTATAACGACGTAGGAACTGCTCGTTGGTGCAATTATTAATTTACAGTACGCAGATTCATTTTTTTCTTAGGGGTATTTTACTTTTGAGCCGTCACCTCTAAATTACGAAATACTTTAAATACAAATTTAAGAACTGCATTAAATATTTCTCCCGTTGAAATACGATCGACACATTGAAAGATGATAAACGTTACGAGGGACCAAAGCTCTCCACAGAGACAGTGTGAACGATTTAAACAGTAAACAAGTCTTTCAATAAGTATCAGCAATTTTAGCCACCATGAAGTTAATTTGGGAGGGGGAGCATCCAGGAGATTTCCTGTTTTATCATTCCTGAACAGTATACCTGCACATTAGTTTGCAGGCAAATTAACCTCGTTCGCAAGGATAACATTTTGCTTACATATTTGCAATTTTTTGTAAATAAGTTTCCACGAAGAGCCATATAGTGCAAAAATTATGTTTCATTCATATGTGTGAGTAAATATAAAGGCAGATGTAAGTTGCTTGTAGCCACTAGACAGCGATTGCCTGAAGTGCCGAAGGGGAATGCAGCTTTTCCACCTATATGGAACGACGAAAATATCATTTTTGTGTATCGAGTACTGTCCTCGAGGCTAATTAGGGTGAAAGACAATAAGACAGCCAAAAGAAAGACTGGGTAGAAAAGAAGCAAGGAGAAAAAGTGCAATATGACACCCACAAGATGGCTGCCTTTCCATTCTTTCCCTGTGATTGTAATCCAATTTCTATCGGAAAATTGATGGAAAATGGTCTTTAGCAAACCAGCCGGGGGGGAACTACAGTTGCCTTCTTCCTGACGCATAGACAAACAGTAATAAAACGCATTAAACGCCTTTAATCTTACACAAACACAGCAGATCGTGGTATATATTCGTCTGGAGCAACGCCTACTGCACGTTTGGTCCTCAACAGCGATATCGACAGGTTTGGGAGCGTGGGAAGGACAGAAAGGTCCAGGCAAATACGCAAGATACAGGAGACCTCTTCCATAAGAAAGGTTCAATCAGAGCAGACGTACGTAACGCCGTTTTAGCAGATGAGTTAAAACGCGAAAAATATCTCTGAATATTTGAAAAGTCTTGAGGCTTTCTTGAGGGAGGCTCCTCAAATTCGGCTAAAAAAACCCCAAACCCACAATCTTTCTATGATCAGTATCAGTTCCTCTCCTCTTGGTCGAAATCTACAGTTATTAAAAATTAAGACAACGTTCAAACTTGGGTCAGAAACTTAATAAAAAAAAGACAAGACGGAACCGTAGTACAAAACATAATCCAGCGAGTTTAGGCAGAAACAAGGCTTTCTATGAACTGTAAATAGTTTGGATTTTAGTCTATTCAGCAAAAATTGTTAGGTTACAAGGTTACTGTGTGGGCTGAGGCTACAGACGAAGAACAAAGAGAGCGGTTCGGTTTCAATAGGAAATATAATAAAACCCCCTTTATCTAAGAGCCATCAGGGACAAGCACTCAATACAAGTTAACAAGCAGGAACTGATAAGATAACATTTATATGAGGTCAGAAGTCAAATGCCAGTCAAAGGCTTTTAACCTCTTGGGTCATAAACAGGAATAGTTAAAACACATAGATAGTTATTTATCGGATTTTAAAGGCATCCGATAATTGTGGGCGAGTAAGGCGGTGATTTACCTAATTGGGATTTATACAAGAGGGTCTTTCTCGTCGTTAGCATAAATTTCAAAGCTTCTAGCCTACAATTCTTCGTCTCATTTTATGCTTTTAGTTCGCCTTTCTCGTAAATCTGCAAGACCAAAGCAGGCAGGCAACCAAAACGATAAACACTGTCTTAAAACGCGCACACGCTCAGTCAATACGTGGATTGATCTGCGCAACCCAAGGCTTGTCTGAGGACTCAGTGGGCTAAATATTTACAGTCAACACACATAAAAGAACAATAACCACCCTCCCTATTGTGGTGTTAATGTCACTGGAGTTTTGTCTTGTTGCCTTTCTTCGCGTCTCCCAACATAAAAAGAGGTCTCCTCCCTCGGTAAAAAAATGAAGGGATTTCTCTTCGTTAAGAAACAGCATCTGAAATTTAAAAATACCTAATTTTAAGCTCGTAAGTGTTGCGGTGGATTTAGGAGAGCTCTGCTTACACTTCTAACCTAGCTGGGAACAGTAATTTCTCCTTCAGGCAGTTTTTGTTTCCCCTTGCAGATTGAGTCTCCACATTCCGTATTTTGCCTTCATTTATGCCCAAACGTGCGTTTTGAAGGTAACACTAAAAAACTACCGAATAAAATAGAATATCCATCGTCCAAGAGAGAGGCAGGGATTGATAGCAGGCCTTTCCAGGCCCACTGTTTCTTTAAACGGAGTTCACAATACGCCAGGCGAACACCGTGGATTTAAAACGCTTTTAAATATTTATCAGAAGCATTTTATCACCATATTCAAATGACACCTGGAGTGCACTCACCTTTATTGACAATCTCTGTCCTGAAAGTCCATTTGCTTCACGAAAGCCCCCCAAGCAGAACAAGGACTAACCGTTTTCACTCAGTTAATGTTTGCTAAAAAAACCCAAGCAACCTTAATCAGCATGCTGATTGCATCGTCAACTAACAAATAATTTACTACTCTGAGCATTGCATTCCATTAAAAGCTCATTAAATTTTCTGTTCTCCAATGGGAGCTTTAGCTTTTGAACCGCATCCTTTCGCTCCGAATTATCACTTATTCCATTTTTATTTTTTTTTTTTCCTCGAAGGATAGGTGAGAATTTGACTGCCCAAATACAAGGGAGCCGAGGTAATTGACCTCGGATTTTGATTTCTGTTGTAAATTCAAAATCCTCGGGTGTCGGGGGCCTGTGTGTGTGTGTGTAAACTACTTTGCTGCATTCTCACTCGAACAGTTTAACTTTGGGTGAAACACCCGTTTTCCATGGAGAGGAAGGCTGGGTGATATAGGTGTGGGTACGTTTCGAAGGGAGGGTGGGGTGGGGAACACAACACGGCGATATTGTAAGTTGGAAGCGAGCGTTTAACGGAAAAGGAAAGGAAATAAAGAAATTTAAAGAAAAAAAGAGAGAGAGAGAGAGAAACACAAAAAACCCCCCAAGCTCCTTTTATTTTATTCGTGTAAACGATGAGCAAAAGACAAAATAAAACCAAAACAAAGAAAAAAATAAAAACCAAAGCCAAAACCCAACAAAAAAAACCCCAACCAAAACAAAAACAACCTTTGGGTTATGGAGAACAAAACTTCTTGCCTCTTCTAAACGCCAGGGACCGTAGTCAGGACGCTTTGGGGGGCTCATGGGGAAGTAAAAAGCTCATCTTCCTCAGTGTCGCATACTAAGCTGCACATAATCGTTATATTTAATAAGTAAAACGCAAGAAAATGTCAGCCCCTAAATTAACATGCATCTTCGGGTTGCTAATTGTGCTCATTGCAAATTTGGGTCATTTTGCATGAGTGACTCTAATGCGGGGCTGAGATTGCCGTGTAAGCGCGGTGGATTCCCGATTCCCTGGGCTAATCCCGGGCTCGGTGATTGTGTCAGGTGCAGTTCTGTATGCTCCAGCAGCTGGTTCATCCTCATCAATGCAAATGAGGCAACTCCTACAATCAAAGCCTGGTGAGTCTCAAAGCCTGATTGCTGAGGGCAGGCTCAGGCGCTGCGTCGGCTCGCTTTCAAATCACGCTAAGTGACAGGACAACTGTAATGTCCCTCCGTTTCAAAACCCGCCTTTTGCCACATAAACCAAACCAATAAACTCAAAAAACCGAGAAAAAATATATATTAATACTTAATAAATATAATAATACAGCTACGTGCATCAGTTTGGGGGCGCGCAGGACATGGTCGGGTCTTCCCTGGAAGGCGGGTGGAAAAAAATGTAAACGTACGCCCCTGAACTTGAGTAAAAGTCCGCAGTGGAGATAATTAACGTAATACTTGAATAGTTACGAAGAAGACGGGCAGATAGTGATTATTTATCCTTTCCTCAAGGATATTTCCTCAGGACTCCTCCAACGGGCCCGTCCATCTCCCCAGGCTGTGGTAACCTGGCCGTCATCCCAAAGCGGGGACGGGTTTCGGGGTGTCTCTCTCCCACCCTTTCCTCCCGGGTCTCGGGAAAACCCTAAGGAGACCCCTTACAGAAACTTCTCTTCTACCTGTCCCCGAATTTCGGCTGTTTTGCCAGCTGCCTTTCCAGAAAACCCCCGGACTTGGGCAAAACCTTGCTTGAAAACGATTAAGGGAGTGATAGCATCTGTAAAAACCCAAAGGCCACTCCAGCAGATCCGAATCAACGCATAAAACACATGTACACACTGTATTTATTATACATACAATGATATAAATAAATAAAAAGAAAAGTGACGGGGGCGAAATTAGTTTCTTTTGCAGCAGGAAAAGCAAACCCTCACAGAGAGGGGAAAGCGACGACCCGCAGCCCCAGCAGCAGTGCCCAGGGGTTGAAAATCCGGCGCAGGCGATATTTAGGGCTGAAAATCCACTCCAGGCTGAGGGAGTCGCACCGCATCCCTCCCTCCTGCCCCCCCCCGGAATGGCATCAGGCAGGGATGCGAGGAGACAGAGCTCCGGGGAACAGGGAGAGGGAAACCAAATGTTCCCTCCGAAGTTTGGGGAAGAAAACACCAAATTTCACTTTTCCTCCGGGCTTCACCCCTCCTGCTGCCCTCCTTCACAGGGCTCGGGGGGCGGGGGGAAAGCTAAAAAAGTGCGACAAGTAAGAGCCTCTCCCCCTCCCTTCCCCTAATAGGATTAACAGACATCTTCCTAAAAGCCAACCAGAATTTGCCAAATCGTGTGTGACAGTCGATTTGCTCACAATACCCACTTTCTTCCGGCACGGAGGCGGCACCGTCCTGCAGGCAGTTTAACCCTGGCTGGCACAGGGCATCTTTCGGACGGCAAACGTTTGCCTTGGACATGCACCTGCACTGCACCCCCCGCTGGGGTCTTCTCCCTCCCCACCTCCTCTGACCACCCCCTGGATGCAGTGAGCCCCGGTTCCTCGGGGATTTACATCCTGACGATGCAATCCCTTCACGGGATCATTGCAGTGAAAAGATCCCTCATTTTTAAATGTCTTTTTTTTTTATTTTTTTTTTTTTCTCTATAATCTTTATTTTCTGCTCTGTTCTAGCTTCAGTAATCCCTTTTGGGCTCCCCCTAGCCATGCCAGCGGGGAAGGGAGCCCCTTGCCAATCCCATCCCATCCCATCCCATCCCAGAGACCCTCCGACCCTTCCCTGTGGCACTCATGGACGCACATCGGCTGCAAGGGGAAGGCAAGCTCTGCCCATCCAGAGCAGGGATGACCCCCGACAATTAACCCACCCCGAGCCACATTTTCGGGTCGTGGCCCCTCAAAACGGGAGGAGGCAAGCTGGGCAAGCGGCAGGGCTGCTTGACTCACCAAGGGCTCAGGGGAGACGCTCTGCTTCCTCCAGGTGCTGCAGCTACACCTCTGTTCTCTTGCAGGAGGTCTTAAAAAGAAAAAAAACATGTTTTTTTTTCTGAATTTCCCTTTACTTTAGGAGTTTCTAGTTTGGTTTTTGTTTTGCCGTTATTATTTTTGTGTGTGTGTGTGTGTGTGTGTGTGTGTGTGTGTGTTTCCCATCCCCTCCCAAGCAGGAAGATTTTCCACCTCTTTCTTTGTGAACAGCTGCAGTTACACAGCAGAGAACCCCCAAAGATGTCTCTCTTACACAGAAGCCCATACAACATCCCTTGCCACAGTTAACATTACAGATAAACTTTCTTGTTTTGATATGAGCTCTGATTTTTGCTACACGTTGTGAGGGCAGAATGAGCAGCCTGTGATTATTTCCTGTCCAATAACTATACATCTGTATCTTTATAGTTTTGTGTTGTTTCCTCTGCTCTTCACATGTGGTGACATCAGATTTGAATCAAAGGCTATTTGACTTTTCACTAACCTTCATAGAATGGTTAGAGTTGGAAGGGACCTTAAAGATCATCCAGTTCCAACCCCCCTGCCATGGGCAGGGACACCTCTCACCACAACAGGTTGCTCCAAGCCCCACCCAGCAACCTGAACATATCAGTAAAAAATATTTTTAAAGATTAATTACTTATTTTTTTCCACCAGTCACATTCTACTTTAATGTAATTCCCTCTCCTGCTTTTAAAAGTATTTATTTTATTTGCAAACTGATGATCTTTGGAGGGCAGTGGGAGCGGACACAGTACTGAAACGATACACTGACCTGGGAAACTTAAAAAAATAGAGAGCACCGTGCACCCCAAGTAATTAAGAGCAAGATGGTGAAGTGCTAGCTACACAATCCACAGTCATGAAGACCATGGCACAAATGCTTCAGCTGTGTCCCAGCAAAGGAAACAGCACTGCATATGTAAATATTCTTTACAGTGAGTCCCCAACTGCCACCAGCCTCCTAAATCTATTTGACCAGAAACACGGGCAACTGCCCTCAACAGGCCCCAAGAGCAGTTTGGATAACAGCTTTCCAGGAGTAGTCAACAGATTGCAAATTGGATACATTCCTCCCCTCTTAGGAAAACGAAAAGCTACCTTAAACTCATTTCTACAAGCCTCTTGGTAGGTTTGGTAGCCTTCTTGCAGCTTGAGCTGGACTCCCATCTTCCGACCAGAGCAGAAACAGAGATGTTAAACTCTCAGTCCCATTTTTTATGCTCTCAGCCAAGCATTTCTGGCTTGTCCTACTGTAAGGGCTGTGTGTTTCTTCTTCCCTGAAGAAAAAAATGTGACAGAGGTTCATGCCCACAAAAAATCTTTCAAGAGGCTGCTCCTGATTGGTGACTGTCCTTGACAAGATTATTTAAGTACCTGCTATTAACTGACCTATTTGAATACATCTCAGCCTTTGACGGTGCTCCTTAGAGCCACCCTGCCTAGGTGATTTTGCAGCATTACTGTGTTCTTATACTCCATGAGTTATCACAGCCATTACGTTTCATGAGTCGGGATGTCCATTCCATACAGGCTGAACAAACAAACCAGGCAGGGGGAATAAAAATAAATAAATAATAATAAAAAGCAATGTAGCTCAAAGAAAAAAAAACTAATAATGACTACACGAAGATGATCTAATGGTGAAATGGCTCAGTGGTACGGACTAAATAAACAATTTCTGCGCAACAATATCTTGCTCCACTTTAGGAGTCACGGTTTTGGTCAACACAGGCTGTTGAACTGAGAGTGCCTGGAGTTAAAACATGAGTTTTAAAGCTTGTCCCCCCCCCCAAAATTCAGCCCTGTACAAGACAAGAGGGGAAAGAAAAGAGATGCTAGACCATTAGATACATGCTGTCATCTTCAGCATTCGTAATTCCATGTTTATTCTGGATATTGCCCTTAGTTTGAAAGCACAGCCATGACCCTTCCACATTCAGGAAGCAGTTCACACAACTATCCCTCTGTTCCAGAGCATGTTCTCTAATATCTTAAATTGACCCAATTTGTACACCAAAATGCCTTAGTCATGCGAAAACTGGAAAATGACCACACAATTTTCAAAGTGCCAGCTCTAATCCCCAAGGCAATACCCAAGATATGTTGCTCTTAAACAAAGAGGAATAACTCTTGCTATGAAGGAGCAATGTGCCAAATCGGAGCTATCAAATCTACTTCATTTTGCATTATTTCTTGATTTTCTGCTCTTTCACTGCACATACCACTGTCTAGCAGTTAAAGGAACGTGGGAGGGTGGAGCTGGTTGTAACGTGTTGACTCAAGTAAGTACTCAGCTGTAGTAATGAGTTTGTTCTGAAATATTCATATTGTATAAATGTTAGTTGAAGTTGGCAGTAAATATTGAACAGGCATATCAAAAGGGCAGCATGTCATCCTCACTCCCCCTACATCAAGTCTCACGTTCAGGCAGCTGTTTGCCTTGTTTGTATCCCTTCTCTTCCAGAAAATTAAATTTTAAAAATTGAACCAAAATGATGATTAGGTATGACAGAAGAAGAAAGAAGGGGGGAGTTTACAGATCGTGCTGTCCACAAGAGATCATGACCAAGTTCCCAGGGCTACCATTTGGTTTGTATCAATAATTAGTACATAGTTATTAGGTCTCTTTTTCAGGACATTAGAATGAAAGACACATGGAAGAGCGGGGTCTACTGTAATTTTTCAGCACAAGGGTAGCACCAGGAAAGTGCTGTTACTAAGAAAAGCCCTCCCATCAGTTTTTTCTTAGTGATGGATGACAAATAAGCGTTTCATAAGCACTCATGCAGATATGGCAAAGATCAAAAACACTCCTGAGACAGGGTCAGAAAGAAGAAAACAGGCCTAAAAGCGGTGTGAGAGAACATCTCAGCTACATGTTCCCCACCGTGTCTTAAGGCAGAACGCTCCGATTCCCTCCTGTCTTCTACAATATGGTTTCTAAATATGGTACCACTTACCCAGAGAGCTGATCCTGTTTACACCCCTTTTAAGCTAAAAAAATTCTCCCAGAAGACCTTAGCATAAATGTCTCAACACTTATGCTCCTAAAGATGCTACATACAGGAGTCTGCAACGGAGGCTGGGTCTACTGGACAGGAAATACTGCGTGTGTGATGGGAACAGAGATTTGAAGGAGGAAGAGACCGTGACATCTAACCTCCTCATGATTTAATATTGACCAAATTCTGTCTGTTAATGGGGGTGGGGTGTGTGTGTGTTCACATTCTGTGCGTCCTCTACAATCCTTCCGAATTTATATGGGTAGATTGAATTAAGCATGTGGAAATGCAAATGTACTCATTTGCTTTCATTAAGGAAACACCTTTTCCCTGTCTTTTGGGGATTTTCACACCGGTATAAAACTGACGTTACTATTTGCAAAGCAATTCTGAACTAATATCCCATTATGAATGCTGCCCTGTTCACCAGCCAGCCTGAGTTCAAACATTTGTGCACAGAAGTTGGGTTTTGTAGTTTCTTTTTGTGTTGGTTTATTTTTTTTTCCCCACCATAGACAAGCAAACCCCAAATGCTTTGAAATATTTATAGAACACTCACAAAGGGGGAGAAAGCCTCAAATGGTTGCAGTGAATAGTGGTGCACTTTGAAAGTGAAGGGACTATTTAAGCATTGTCTTATCTCTTCTTGTTGCCCTCATAGTCAGTGAAGTCTTTCTGCAGAAAAGCCCTATCAGAATCCTTCAGGGCTAAGCTGCCATGTGCAGTTTTGGTAAGCAAGTTGCTACTAACCTATTGTTTTCCAACAGTCTTACACCCACGGAAGATGTAGATGCTTGCAAGTGCCAGGAAATCAAGACACAGGGAATAAAACCTGTTTTTCTTGGGAGGCTTTGGCCATCAGCAGGTGCACGATTTTCTCATCTCAGGTTTGGCTTATTTCTCATTTGATGTAGATGGTCATAGTCTTTGGGCTGTAACTGAGAAAACATGCCTTCTTTTGCAGGTGCTCTCAGGCCACGGGCTTGTTGGACTCATCTTTCCCAACCTACATGAAGGTCCACTCCTCTGCTTACATGGAACAGAGAAGGTGGAAGAAAAGGGGAGTGAAGCAAAGCACTTGCTTGACGCAGCCACTGTGCCTGAAGGACCAACAGTTGCACAAAAGGTACCTAAACTCATTATGATAAATCCATTTTTGGGTCATTTAAGCAAGCAGCTGCCTTTTCAAAGATTCAGCTCAGTGGTATTCACTGGTGTCTAAGTGCAAAATCCTAAATCGAGACATTTGTTTTCAAAATTTGAACTAAGAAGGCAGTGATAGCCTTTTGTCTAGATTTCTGTAACTATAAACATATATAGTGTATAGAGATGCACATACATGCACATAAACACACATGTATATAAGTATGACAGCTTTTCATACACACACACAAATCTAGTATGTCTCTATTTCTCTCTACATATTTCTCTCTACACTTGCTGAGTATCAGCAAGGCCAGCTGCAGGCCTGCCTTTAAGATTTGCAAGGAACATTTGACAGATTAGTGCATAAATTCTAAAAGAGACTTTAACACAGACAGCTTTCTTTTTCAGGGTACAGTTAAACGATGCACCCAAATTTGCCAGAGTGCAAACATCACATTAGCAGTGGACCTAATGAAGCCTGCCCTCCTTTGTATTTGCTTGGGTTTGCTAACGTCTGAATAAGATATGAGGGCCAGCTGATGCTTTTGCCTGCATTTGGGGTGCTCCTCCATGTAGATTTCAGTAAGGAGTGAGTTCTCATTGTAGTGCTACCCTTCCTGGTGGCAATAATGAGGGTCCCCTCTTGTCACTGGCTTCACGTCTTCGCCAGACTTGTAAGAACTTGGTACCTTTCAGGTGGGTTTGGTAGGAATTGGCCAACAAACTCTACAGTGTCCAGGGGAAATGATGATGAGATTACCATCTACTCACACAAACACAGAGACTACACACAGTTTAATTCCTCAGGGAAACAGGCTGAAATGTTTAAGAATGAAAAAACACACACATACTTCCTGTATGTTTGAGTTGAGCTGTGTTCCACAGTACTGCAGGCATAGAATCACCTTAGAGGAGGTACCTCTGTAGCATGGTTTCCCAGCAGAACTACCTTTATTTCTTTGTAAATCTTTTTCAATTTTTTTTATTTTTTTTATTTTTTTTTTTTTACTTTATTACTCCCTTTTAATCCCACAGAATTAAAAGGGAATGATTGAAAACATTCAGCTTTTTCAAACATGTCCCAAAGCTTGAGTGTCCTTAAGTCTTCAGAGCACTGACTGTTCCTGCATCATTTACCCAGAGCCAATTTATAAAACTCATTGATCTTTCCCCAGGGTACCAGAGAACGAACTCATGACACCTTATGTTACAGCAGGATGGCAGAATTCTTCACATTTTTGCCTCAGGGCTACGTTGGAAACACAAGGCACACGAGAATACAGCTGAGAGCACTCAACGGATGGGCTGTTCTGTTCCACTTTTTACTTTGAGCTGTACATCTCGACTACATTTTGGATATTTTTGGCCCAGATTCATCCTTAGTGTAGCTCTGCTGAAATAATTAGATTTACATTGGGAATTATTTCAGCCTGTTACGCCATGCATCCCTATTTTTTCATGTATCAGCCTGTATCAAGATGTTTCTTTTATTTTAAACTAAGCGAAGAATTGCTCCTATAGATAACACTCTGGTAGGGGGAGAGAGAGGAGAGAAAAAAAAAGGAAAAAAAAGCAGAGATAAATAAGTAGAGGCAACAAAACTCCTCGATATCTTTTATCCTGTGATCACAGAGCATCATTTCCAGCTAATGCTGCCGAAGCAAAGCAAGACTTTACTATGGGGTATAAACAACACATAATGAGCATCTGTGGGACACTGAGTAACTCCCATTAGTGAGGGAAGACCTTCATAACTCACACGTTGGTTTACCACTTCATTTTATTAACTCTCACTCATTAGAAGGCGGCGGTGCTCTCAGATTCAACGACAGCTGACTTCTGCAGGGCCTGCTGCGTGATGGGTCTCCTGCCTGCTGGCCTTCTGGGGATTTTTCTGTAAGAGAGGATGGCACACGTGATTTGCTGGAGTGTGGTCAGAAAGGTACACAGAATCAGCAAATGAAAACAAGGGGCTGCTTCATTTTCCATGCATCCAGCCCTCTCTCCTTTCCAGGCAGCACGGGGAAACAGAAAATTCACCACTGAACTTGATCTCGTCTTCTAGCAGAGGGACAGGGATGGGGGAAAACTTGTCTCCTGACCCTCGTGTCCCCTCTGACAGAATGGGACTGGAAGAAGAAAAAGTCCTTGCCTGAACCTCACCCACTCACAGTCATTCATCCCGGGGCCCCTCTCATGGTTTAGAGCTCTACAAATCATCATTCTTGTGAGGAATGCAGAGGCATGTGCTCCTGGTACCAACAGGGGGTGTGGGACTCCTGGTCCCCAGCCTTACAAACACTGCTGATTCCATCTGATTGATGGAAATAAAGGAGAAGAATATTCTGTGTGTGTGTGTGCGTCAAATTTTTGTTTTCTTTTTTTTAAACTTTATTTTACAAACAGAATCAGCTGAAGTTTTGCCATAATGTTTGCAAGCCCTTGGAATACACTTCTGGATGCCTGAGACACTGAGCAGAGGTCATGGCACCTTCACCAAGCATTTAAAGTATGCTCCTCTCAGGTTGTCACCTTGGTCCCAAGCCTCCAAACATACTAGGAGTCACTTTGTTCATTACACCACTTCCCTGCGAGGGAGAGGATTGATTTAAACATTCTTTTTCTGACCTGCCAGACCTTCAGTGGTCCAGTCCCTGCAAACTGGCAAAAGCCCTCTTCCCCATCAGTGCTGAGGATGTGAGCTTGCTCACATCTGGAAAGAAAACCAAAAAACTCTCACCATTTCTGCATTACATACCTGGAACACTTTGCCAATTTGCAGTCTGCTCCCTCATGGTAAGATTATTTATGCACAAATGCTGCTCTGGGAAACTGTTGGGCAGGTACTGGCCCACAGCTGACATAATTACATCCTGATTGGTGCTGTTACAACTTCATTTTCTCAAACACTTTAGCACATGTTGAAACAAGGTGGGTGAAACCGTAAGGTGCAGTGCAAAGAAGAAAACATCAAAAAATGCCCGGTGCTCAAGGCTTTGCAGCTCTACTGCGCTGCTCAGCCAGGCAGCACTTGCTGCTCGGTTACTTTGTAGGAAATCAGTAATTTTGCAGGGGGAAAAAAAAAAAAAAGAAACCTGTGCTCACTACCGGAAAGTATGTTTCAAGTGAGCTTAACTGAAGAGAACTGTTACCACTTCAGAAGTGATCCACAGCAGATAAAATGAAGAACACCTTCTTTGAAACTTTGAAGCCTATAGTCTGATGGATCTGTTGTGTTCCTGTTCTGAAGAGGACACGTTTTAGAGTGTACATATAAATCACAGAATCATAGAATGGTTAGAGCTGGAAGGGATCTTCAAGATCATCCAGTTCC
>VXBW01008310.1:239193-258058 GCA_013400375.1 Thinocorus orbignyianus | reverse complement strand
TCAGCCTGTCCCCACAGGAGAGGTGCTCCAGCCCTATAATGATCCATTAGTCTCTCTCAGTTCTGTTGGTTTCCCTCGATTGGAGAGGGACTCTTTGTCAGGAGGTGTAGTGATAGGACAAGGAGTAATGGCTTTATATTGGAAGAGGGGAGACTTAGATCAGATATTGGGAAGAAATTCTTTTCTGTGGGGGTGGTGGGGCACTGGAACAGGTTGCCCGAAGAAGCTGTGGCTGCCCCATCCCTGGAGGGGTTCAAAGCCAGGCTGGATGGGGCTTGGAGCACCCTGGTGTGGTGGGAGGTGTCCCTGCCCATGGCAGGGGGGTTGGAACTGCATGATCTTGAAGGTCCCTTCCAACTCTAACCATGCTATGATTCTGTTGATCTCCCATATTAGTTACTCATTAGGAAGGCATCCTGCCTTTTGCTTCCTCATGGCAACCTAGCACTGGCACGGTTTTACTTCCCAGTGGTTGTTTCCCCCCTTTTACTGCTTTTCTGCTGAAAAGTGGAGTAAGCCTCAATGCTTTATGGTCTGTACCAGGTTTAAGATGTGTTTTCATGAGTGTATACAGTTGCCTGTTGATGTCCCCTGTAAATTGATCGTTAATTTGGCTGTAATCTAGAACATATATAGAAACATTTGCCAAACATTTTGGTTTTCTTTGCTGGTAGCCCCTTTGCAGTGCCCTGGGTGACACTGCAGCCTGCACTATATGTAAATATATTGGGTTTATAAAAAAATCTTGCCTCAGATTACTTTTCTCGACAGGTGTTTTAGCACAGACACAACTAAATGCATGTGACACACTGCACAGTAAATGAGCTTCTTATAATATAGACAGTAACAGAAGAGCAAAACTTGACTGTCTTAATTGCTGATAAGCAAAGAAGCACGTTGGATGTGCGCAGCGTAAATTGTGGAGCCTGAGTGCTTCATAAATGGACCTCCTTCTGTATAAAGACGTACTGGATTTTGTGTTTAGGT
This sequence comes from Thinocorus orbignyianus, assembly GCA_013400375.1. Classification (NCBI taxonomy): domain Eukaryota; kingdom Metazoa; phylum Chordata; class Aves; order Ciconiiformes; family Thinocoridae; genus Thinocorus; species Thinocorus orbignyianus. The sequence goes on along the minus strand of VXBW01008310.1, from coordinate 257,071 downwards.
CCTAGTAATCATTAAAACCACATGAGTTCATTGATTTTGCTTTTAACATATTTATTTCATAGATATGAGATACATGGAGGCCCATAGGGATATATGATTGCAGGCCTAAACCCTTATTTTGTACGTCCCATTAATACATATGTTTTTCTTCGATATGGAAATACATGTCAATATGTCATTTTAACTGTGGCAACACAGTGTTCAAATGATGGAAGCTGTGTTTAGGGAATACACTTCAGACTTACACATTGAGTAAAAGCTTACTTTTAACTGTTCTAGTACCAAACTATTTAATCAACTGATTCTGGTAAGGTATTTTTTAATTACATAAGTTTTGAAATCTGAAAGGAGCTCTGTAGGTATTTTTCTCATTCTGTCTTTTCCTTCATTCTTTTTTTTCCTGTTTCTTTTTTTTATAGTGGTTAGAATATTTAATCAGAAGGTCTTGGGAGACTCCTGTCATTTGCAGTAGTGTGTGGATGCAATCTTCCAGCTCTGTATTTGAAGCTACTTTTGAGAAGTTGCAAACAAATACAGCTTTCCCTCCCAGTACAGGTCCTCATTTAAATAAACTGAGTGATTCCTTCTGTTGGAAGGAAAAATTTGGGTTGGAAAAATCAGGTCTGATTTTCTTTGCTAGCTGCTGGCAGCATGGACAAATAATCTTTGTGCGTGATTCCATGACGTAAGCAAAGTGAAAAGAGGGTATAGTCTGCTTTGGAAGCTGTGTTCTCCAGTTCCAGAGCAACAGGAGAATGAAATGTTCATCAGTTTCTTTTGCATCAAGGGGCTTATAAATAAAAGTCACCAGAACAATTTACTGGCAGTGCTCTGCCAAGCTGGGACTGCCAGGGCTCGTCTGTGTAGTTGCAATGCCAGTTATGCTCACGACTTTAAACTCTCCACGAGTATCCTAATACTGTGTAAGGCCAGGGTGTTGTAGGCTGTTCAGCAGAGGCATGGAAGACTTCAGTTTTTGTACCTGGAAGGATTCCTGTACTGGCAAAACTCGCTATATTAAAAGCAAATGTTCTGGAAAGTGAGTGCTTCCACAGTTCTTGGTTGTGTTGATTGGGGAGGTACGGGTAAACTTACTCTTTAAAATCTCTGGCAATAATAGAATATAACTGTGTTTTGTTCCTTTGCAGTGGATCAGTTTTCTGAACCAGTTTTGCTTGTAGTTTAACGATACATGGGATATGTGTTAGTGTTCTGCACAGCAGACATGCTGTATTGTCTTCTGTAATAATGATAGTTCTGCAGTTTTGTAAATGGCCTTGTCCAGTCATAAGAGACACAGCAATAAATTGATTTGCCTAATGATCACTGCTTCTGTGATCTTGGTGCTTGGAGAGCCTCAGTGGACAAAGAAACAAGACTGTTGGGTAACATGATGTTGACTGACTGAAATGTAGTTTTAGGTTTAAACAAAGCACCTTATTTCAAGGGGAGTCGTGGTGCTGGTGTCTGCTTCCAATTTCCTCTGAATACGTGGAAAGTCACTGGAATAGTTTGGTGAATAGGGCTAAGGAAGTGATGGTCTCCCTGTCCTGGCCGCTGGTGAGGCCCCACCTTGAGTGCTGTATCCAGTTTTGGGTCCCTCACTACAAGAAAGACATTGAGGTGTTGGAGCATGTCCAGAGAAGGGCAGCAGAACTGATGAGGGGTCTGGAGAATAAGCCTTATCTTATGAGGGAGCTGGGGGTGTTCGGCCTGGAGAAAAGGAGGCTGAGGGGAGACCTTCTTGCTCTCTATAACTCCCTGAAAGGAGGGTGTAGAAAGGCAGGGGTTGATCTCTTGTCCTATCACCTGTGACTTGGGAGAAGAGGAAATGGCCTCAAGTTGCACCAGAGTTGGCTCAGATTGGATATTGAAAATTTTTTTACCCTGAAAAGGTTATTAAGCCTTGGAATGGGCTGCTCAGAGCGGTGGCTGAGGCACCATCCCTGGAGGTATTTTAAAAGCTGGGCAGATGTGGTGCTGTGGGACATGGGCTAGTGATGGTTTTTATCATTGTTAGGTTGACAGGTGGACTAGATGGTCTGAAAGGTCTCCTCCAGCCGAGGCAATTCTGTGATTCTATGAAGTGACCTTTGGGTTGGGAGAGACCTGTGAAGGTGAGCAGTTTGGTGGTAGTCCCAAATTCTTTGTATGTTCTTCATGACACTTTATGCATCTGGTTTTCATCCCTGCTGTGTTGTAAACAGTGGTGGGTGTAGGAAAATACAAATTCAGGGAAAAGTTGGCTATGAAGAAATTAAAAATAATAATAATAATACTATGATTTTTGAACAGCATTTTTGGCATGGATTTCTTTCCCAAAATTGGCTTTATGAATGTATGATTTTTACAAATAGTAAGATTTAAAGTAGCTCGGATTGCTGACTCCACAAGATACCATTCTGACTATAGGTATTTTGCAAAAGTAGTCTTTTTCACAGAAAGCATTCATTTTAAAGACTTTGCACAGTGAGCTCACTTTTCTTTGGTCGTCCCCTATAATGATTTCTACTACTTAGCAAACTATTCTCAGCTGCATTTATGTTTCAGGAGAGCACTGTCTTGGTTTTACCAGCTGCAGCTTGAGCATGGATGTGTACGTGTGGAGAAGATTTTGCATATGGAAAAGTCTCATCTAATAGCAAGAAAAATAATGTGTCATCCATCAAATAGCGTTTCAAATAGGTTGTATCGATTTATCTTCTGGGCTTCATAAATACAACTGCTCTCTGGAATTGCAGAAGATAGGAGTATTTGTTATATTCTCCTAGAGATCTCGCTGGTTGCTACTAATATAAAAGCTTTTCCATTTCTTACTTGGAAATTTGCAGCCTTTTTTAGTATGTCTGTATGCTACCGTTGAAAGAGATTGATATGCCCTGAATTAACATCTACAGAGTACCCCAGCGTGCTTCTGTAGAAGTCTTGTTTGTAGAAGACTTGCCACTTCAGAGAAGTAAGTACCTGGCATTGCGTTTTTGAAGCTGGAGTGGTAAATTGGATTCTACTGGCTGTTTTTTTTTTTAGGCGTGCAGTTGTATTGCTACTGCAGTCCTGGTGCAGACAGGCCCTGGTGTAGAGGGCCCTCATCCTGCAGTGGAGGAACTGGTTTTTGTTAGTGCAGGTAGTTTCAAAGTCCCATGTAAAGCTAGATATTTGAATTATTAATAATATCTGGGCACGTGGTAGGGGGAAAAAAGAGGGGGGAGGGGAAACTGACCTGTTACTACAGGTGTGGGAGAATAACCTTGGGCAAGGTTGAAATGAAGAGACTGGAGTAGTGTCTTGGCATGAAACTGTTAACCTTGACTAGCTTTGTTCTGTGCGTACTGTAAGTCAATTAGTGATGAAAAGAAAAATGTCCTCTAGGCAGAAGTACTTTTAAAATTTTGGTTTTTTTTTTTTGGTTAGTATTCTGAGATAGCTGTCGGTGTGTTATAAGTACCCTTAACTTGTAGATAAGTGTATTGTAACTTTATCTTTTGCTTATTCTTACTTTTTGTTCTCCTAGTTATCAGCAGCCAAATCTCCGAGTATGAGTATAAAAGGTACAGAGTGTGAAAAGCAAAGTCAAGGTTATGCTTTGGTCAGTGGAACACTGTTGCCTCTTGGACTTGTCATCTCTTTCTTCAGGATTTTAAGAAATCTGGCAATCTTTCCTTTAATGTAGCTGCTAACACTTCTCTTGAGACCACTTACACATTCTCTGCTACATTTTATTAAAAGCTTTCTTGTAAAACATGTGCTGTGCAAGCAAAAGTTAAGATTGCCAAACTTACTGAAGGACCTGGAACTGAGCACAGCGCTCAAGACTTCTCAGAGACCTCAAACCAAAGACCTTCCCCTGTCACGAACGCAGCCACACTGCAGACAGTGTTGTCCCCATGAGCTTGTACTGTTTTGGTCTCATCTTTGACCATGAGGTTGCTGGCCAGCCTCTGTTTTGCAAACAAACTTCTGGGACAAGGATGTATGTGGAGTCAGAGAGTGATGAAGGTCTTACGAAACGGATTCAGATAATGTCGTTTTACACAAACTGTTCTGTAACTGCAGACACTTCATTAAATCAGTGCAGCAGTTCCTCGTCTCCAGGAGGTGAATAATGCTTGTATTACTTTTGAGTCAAGCCTGTCAGTGATTGTGTGCTCAATGATTTTATCACAGATCACATGGGTTGGTGGGTTCCAGGTTTTGTTCACCAGAGGCCCTCAAAACCTTGTGATTGTGGACTTTGCCCCTGAGCATTTTCTCCCTCAAACATGTATCATACTCTGCTAACTAAGGACAGGTGTTTTTATTTTTTTTAAGTTGTGGATTTTTGGCTAAACTCTAAACTTTGTGTGCCCTAATTTAGAGTACAGCAAGTAGAGATTATAAGGTATTGGGCTGGAACCAATACCTAATTTTCATTCATATCCCTGAAAAAAGTGGTTTTGAATTTAAACTGATACTAGTGGTAGTGGGAAGACATAAGTACATGGAAGACTTGATCTAGACAGAGCCTGAATTGTAATGAACCCTCTGTTCTGTGTTTTTTTTTTTGGGGGGGTGGGGTAGGGAAAAGATGTATTCTGATGTTGTAATGCAAGACAGTTCAGAATACTGTAGATTTTTCTAGACTGTGTGAATAAACATGTAAGTAGTGTGTAACCATCTACAGGCAAGAATGTAGAGTTGAAAAAGTGTTGTGTTTTGCACATAGCATGTTATTTTGAGTGGGCATTTCACCTACTGTATTCCTGTGCCATGTGTTCTTGGCTGATTGCAAGAAGATTAATGCAGTGGGATTTTTTAATTTAATGTGACAGCTTTAGTCTGTTAACATATTGTTCGTGGTTGATTACTAACCTCCAGGAAGCAAGAGAAAAACGCCCTGATCAAGTGAGTGGGTATATAATTTTTTTTTTAATTGCTTGAAGCGTAGAAAGATACCAGAAGGGTATTTCCACCACAAAGTCAGATTTAAAATGAAGATTAGGGATATCATTGTGGAGTTGTTTTTTTTTTTCTTAAGGCTTAAAATTTGCAAGGTTGTAATCTGTTTTCAGTTGTAATCTGAAATATTTTTTGTAAGAAATACAGCAGTAATCTTTGTGGGGAGTGAGTGTAGTGAATTTCTCCTGAAAGGGGGTGGGTAATATGAACAGAAATGTTCAGTGGTTTAAAATGAAATAATCCTAATGGGTTCAGTTATAACTTGCCTTCACGTGAGTAAGGAAGTTGATTTCTATAGGTGCATTTTTAAGTAGTCTGTTGAATTCTAAGTATTTTAGCTCAGTTAATGGACCTGCTACCCTGTATAAAAAAATAAAAGTGCCTTGACTTGTATAATTTTCCTTTCTGTTGTCTTGAGTTCAAATTTTTCCTTTACAAATAGAAAGCCTTAGGAGTAACTGAAGAGACACACTGGCATCTGATTAGGCAGTCCTCCTAACAGAAACATTATTCAAGAGAAATATTAATGAAACTTTACACCAAGACATCAGACTCTGAGGATCATGGCTCAGTAGGCAGGCTGGATGGGGGGACAGTGGTTTCTGTCATGTTGGGGTAGAAACAGCTTACCTGTGAGGTGGTCAGAATAAACATTTGATTTTAAGATTCGTGATTTGTTTTGTGAAGAGGTTATGTGCCTCCTGAGCAATTTAGTAATTTAAATATATCAAATCTATTATGTAGACAGCTTGTTTTAATAACACTTCCTTTCATTTTTAAATACACTTCCTCTTGGCTGGGGGACTGATTTCAGTGATCTTGGGCACAGAACTCCAAAGAATACCTAGTAAAGGTAGGGTGTTTTAAATAAAACGTACAGCTTTCAGTCCTGATCTCAATCTCTGGTCTTGGTGACATGGAGCAGAAGCAAATGTGAGGTCTTATTTTTTTGAGGCACCTCAAGAAATCAGTAGTACCAATATAAAGGAGCAATAGCAATTTCAAGGAGAGGAGGGGGGAATTATCAAAGAGATGATTGAGTAATAAAGAAACTTAATATCTGAAAAAGGAACCTGAAAGGTGTTATTTCAAGTTATAAAAAGTACTAAGTACTTCTAAATCATACTTAACACTTTGAGATGTGTGATAACGTATTGAAATTGTTTACAAATGCTGAAAGGTAATTTATGCTAACTTAATCTCCCTCAGTCATGTTTCATTAAGGGTGGATGATACTGGGCATCACCTATAACATTTCACCTACCTGTAATTTTTTGTAAAATCAATATTGACACAGTTTGTGATATATTTAAAAAAAAGGCACTGAAGGGAGTAAGGAGAGGAATTTTCAGCTATGCCAGTATCTTCTGAAGAGATAACACAGCAGGGCACAAGCAATCCAGGAGATTTTGTTGTATGTGTGTGTTTTGATGTCAGTTTCTGAACACAGGTGGTTGAGCTGATGAGGAAAGGTGCTTTGCTGGACTTCAGAACTATGCAGAGGAAGAACTGGTCAGTGATGTGAAGGTCACATATCCTTTGCCACAGTGACTGTTGGATGGTAGAGTTCAGGATCCTGAGACTAGCAAACGAGCAAGTAGCAGGCTCACAAGTCTAGATTTTAATAGAGTAGATTTCAGCCTCATCAGGCCTCAGCTTGAAGAAGTCCCGTGGCATATGGTCTTGGAGAGAGAAGGGGATTGGGAAAGCTGGTTGACTTCATATTCTTCAAGATCAAGGGCAATCCCACCTGATGTACACGGATGAACACGGAGCTCATGACTAAGCTCAAACATAGAAAGGAATTATACAAGAGGTGGAAGCAGGGTCAGGTCAACCAGGAGGAATATGGAGAAGTTGTCTGAGTGTGCAGGGTTGGGTTTAGGAAAGCCAAAGCCCACCTGGAATTAAGTTTGATTTGGAACATAAATAGCAACAAGAATATTTTCTGTGTCAACAGCAGATGTGTTGTATTGGAAAACTTGGGCCTACTGCTGACTGGGACAGGGGACTTGATTGCGAAGGACATGGACAAGACTGAGGTACTAATGCTGCCTTTGCATTGGTCGTTGCTGATAAAGCTTATCTTAAAAAATCCCAGCCTCCTCCTGAGACCAATAGGAAGTGTGGAGCAATGAAGACTCGCCCTCTGTGGAAGGATGTCATGTTAGGGAGCGTTTAAACAAATCGTAGATACCTGTGTCTGTGAGTCCTGATGGGATGCACCTATCTGTGCTGAGGGATGGTGAATGTTCTTGCAAGGTCTCTTTGGCCATCCTAACTCCGTCTTTGAATGGTCACGGCAGTCAAGGGGAGGTTGCTGAGGACTTCAGAGGTCAAGTGTTACTTCTGTCTTCGGGAAGTGAGAATATGGGAACTACAGGCTGGTCAGACTTGATCCTGAGGAGATAAGGAAGCGAATAACTCTGGAAACTGAATCTAAAGATTACAGACAAGGTGGGTTTGGGGGTAGTTGGCTTGGATTTATGAAGTCATGCTTGAGCAACTTGATAGCATTCTACAATGGCATAACTGGGGCAAAGTAGATATTGTTTATCTTTACTTTAGCAAGGCTTTCAACACTGTTTGCCATAATGTCCTTATAGATTAACAGTTGGAAGTACGGACTAGATAAGTGAGCAGTGAGGTGGACTGGAAAGTGGCTGATCCTGAGCTTTTGGCACAAGGTCCAGCTGGAGGCTGGTGACCAGTGATACGCCTCAGGAATTGGTACTACTGCTGATGTTATTTAGTATCTTCATCTATGACCTGGAAGATGGAAGAGAATGTCCCTTTGGCATATTTGCAGATGATACAAAACTTGGAATGGCTGCTACGTCAGGTAGTTGTGTTGCTGGTCAGAGGGACCTCTGCAGGCTGGAATAATGGATCAATAAGAACCTCATGCAGTTCAGCAAAGGGAAATGCCAATGTTCTTGAGAAGGACTAAGCCTAAACACCAGTCCACCTGGACACTATGGCAGAAAAGGACCTGGGGGTCCTGGAGATCATTAAGTTGACTGTGAGCCCTTGTGGGAAAGGCAGCCAGCAGCACCCTGGGCTGCATTATGCTGAGAATTACCAGCAGGTTGAAAAAGGTGCTCACCTTTTGAGTGGTGAGACACTGGAGTGTTGCATCTGATTTTGAGTTCCCCAGTACAAGAGAGACATAGGCTTACTGGAGAGAGTCCAGTGCAGGGCTATAAAGATGACAAAGACTGGACCATCTGTCATATGAGGAAAAGCTGAGAGAGTTGGAACTGTTGAGCTTAGAGAGGGTTCAGGAGGCATCTTATCCATGTGTATAAGTATCTGATGGAGAGGAATAAGGAAGGTGGAACAAGATTCTTCTCAGTGGTGCATAGTGAAAGAACAAGAGGCAATGGGCACAATACAAAATATTTCATTTAAACTTAATAAAGAAAAACATAGTATTTAAGGTGAGAATGGTTAAATGCTAGCACAGGTTACCTGGAGAAGGTTGTGGAAGACAGCTGTCTTTGAAGGACGTTCAAAACACAACTGACACATGGCTCTGAGCAACCTGCTCTAGTTAACTGTGTTCTTGGCAGAAGAGGTTAGACTAGCTGATCTCCAGAGGTCCCTTCCAATCTCAGCTGTTTCACCATTCTGTGATAATTGTTCCTTTCCTGTATTACCTGTACATTGGGAAACTTCTGGTAAAAATAATGCGTGGTTAAATTTCCCCCAGTAGAACAGGTATGCTTGGTGGAAGAGGAAATGTTTGAACAATGGCAGTACTGCCTGCTGTGCTGCTAGTGAGGTGTCCTTCTCCCTTCCCTGCCTCTTCCCGGAGTTCAGTGAGGAGCAAACGCCTTGCAGTAATCAAGGCTGAAATTTCATAACCCACATGTTGTAAACGATTGTTAATTCCAGTGGGTTTGCGTGGTGCCAGCTGTTAAATCACCTGAGAACTGAAGAGACCACAGACTGTAATCAGTGATGTAATTTTAAGGAATAATATCTTGTGAGATGCTGTGTCCACGTGTGGCCTTAAGGGGTGTGAAGCAAGGACGTACATTCCCGGCCTCTAATGTGACAATAGTTTTTTACTTCAAGGAAGTATATAACTGATTATAGCAAGTTCCACGGGGTGTCTTGAAATCTCTAGTTTAAAATGAACCAAAAGACATTGTCTCTACCATACAGGACTTTTTAAACTTTTTAGTTATTTTTTTTTTAAAGGTACTTCAGCACTTGTCTAAAACATGTATTGACTTGTTATCAACTTATTCCTTTACAGGGTGTGATAGGTGTGCAGTTGGTGGTTACCATGGTAATGGCTAGTGTCATACAGAAGATCATACCTCACTATTCCCTTGCTCGTTGGCTTCTCTGTAGTGGCAGGTAAGAAAAGAAACAGTTGCTGTATTGTGTGTGAATGTGGTAATGCAATTATGCACTAGAGCAGTAACAGTAAAACATACTAATTGAGGTTATTTTCCTGAAAAAGAATTAATCTGCTGTTCTTAAAGTTATTACCATAGCATTCTAACACCTGACTTACAGGCTTGAGGCATAAAGGCAGTGTTGCTGTAGAAGAACAGATTTGTTCTATTAATTAAGTCAAAAAGTTACCTGTTGCCCAGCTCTTATATTATTCAAGTCAAACCCCACATTCTTTAATATTAAAAAACTAAACTGAATACAGGATGCTGAAAAACAGAAATTTTTTTGTTTTTTTTTCTCTACACTGCCTCAGTGTTCTTGATAATCCACCTGGTGATTAGAATTACACCTGAAGAGCACTTAAAATAGAATTTTTAATAACTATCTTTTAAAACTTCATAGGACAGGATTAGTATAAGTTTCAGTACCCTACTTCCTCATAACAATAGATCAAACAGACGTAATGAGTTGCAAGGGGAACATTCCCTGTGTGGCTGTATCCATAATAACAATGGAAACGAGCAGCTGTTTTGAATATAAATCAGTATCTTAAATATTAAAAGAGTCATAGACACTGTGTTTTTTCATTTTGGGAAGAAGACTGCTTTGTATGAATAGAAGATAGTTTGGTGTCTTTTGTAATTGTTAAAATTTTGAGAATACCAAATCTCTACTCCCTAGTTACTGACGAAGTACCTTTGGATAATAATGTACTCCACAGGAGTCATAACCAGTCTCATATAATTTTCCATGGCCTTTTTTCCCTGTGCATCTCAGAATTGCCAACTGTTTTCTTTTAATTTTCCTTATTTCCTTACCACCCAAAGAGATACTAATGAAAAGTAGCTCTAAATGTTGTTTGGATGCATGTTAGGTATCACTGGTTAAGTGTAGTGGAAAAAATTGTCAGGTGAATAATTTGGACAGGGATTATATTCTTAGTTTTAGTATGAAGTTTCGTTGTTGGCCACATTTCTAGGGTGTTAATTACCTTTTTTGTGCTCTAAAAAGAATATTAAATTAATGAATATGAAATAACTTACAATTTGTTTTTAAGGTATGTTACTGCCATCGTGGGTTTTTTTTCAGCAGTTATTCGAATGACATCTTCTACTTTTTATGTCCTACCTAAATTATATTTAAATTTTTATTTCAAAATGTAAATGTTTAATTACTCTTTTTAAAGAATTTCTCAATATTATTCCCATGTTTTTAATTCTTGTGAAACTTTGCCTTTCTGTGTCCTTGTTCTAAAGCATGGCTTGTGCCAAAGGTCGGGAAAGGTTTGCTTTCAAATATATATATTTTTTTTGTAGTGCTTTTCTCCTGTTTTCTTTGTGCACCTGCAGATTGATAAATACATAAAGCAGGATTTCTGCACTTGTGCTTGCGGAATTCTCCTACTGAAGTCAATGGGAGTCTTACTATTACCTTTCCTGTTGGTAGCTTTGAGAATCTCATTGTTGCTTTTCACTGTTCTTCTGTTTATCTGGTAACTGTTTTAGTGCATTGTGATTTCAGTCATTGTGAATAACCTCCTGAATACAGGAATTATGTAAGGAGCTGGAAATAACGCTGTGTTCCAGAAATAAAAACAAGTCAGAAGCTTCACTGCAGCAAGAATCTGAATTTTAATGGCAGAAATAAAAACGCTTCTCTTCTTAGCTTAGCTCACAAACTGTCTTTTATGTTAACTCATTTTCCTTGGTGCTTTTTGCCAACAGTGTTTGCTTTGAGAGACCTGCGTGGATGGGCTGGTGGAGGGTTTTGTATGCACATAAGTGTGCAGACACACTCTGAAGAAGTCCAGTTTTCCTAGGAAAAGTTGCCACCTGCTCCTCCTTTCATCAATGTACTTCAACTAGTCTTTGGTTGCCAAAACTAGCTTTTAAGTTATTTGGCTTAAGTGTCTTTCGTGTGGCTTTTCTGAGTGAGATAGCCCTGTGCTGAATGGGAGGTGGGATAAACACATTACCAGGCAAGCTAGAAACTCTTAAGTGACCAGTTGGTTTCAAGATGCCAGTGTTTGTACATTCAAAGACCATTAAAACGAAGCATGGGCACTTCAAAATTTAACAGAGTGGTTAGGATGGGTGAACATAAGATAATTACTTGTTTACAGAATGAACAGCTGTCGTTGACTGTTGAAAAACTAACTAAATTTTTAAAGAAATACAAACTTTTTCAATCAATGCTATATTGAGGTTTGGGCAGAATTTGAGTATTTGTATTTACTGAAGTCAGTGAGTTGGCAGCCTAAATATCTGTGTAGACTTTTGCTTTTTTAACTAATAAAATTAGTTCTCTTCCAAAGTGTTGCTTTTAAGTTGCTCAGCTACAGCCTATTTTCGGGTCACTTCAGGAAGACGGGAGGAAACGGCTGTTTTGTAGTGCATTCGTTAATGACCTTCATTCAAATTAACTGGGGCATATCTCTGCTGTTGGGACTGTTTGGACTAACTTGGATATGTTGAAGCTACTGAGTAATCAGTTGTGGGAACTCAAGTTTTAAGCATATAAGCTAAAACAGATACTATCTATGTTTTCTCTTTTTTTTTCTCTACCTTTATCTCTAAAACTCTTGGTTTTTAGATTTTAAATGCAAGGTGTGTAGGGCTTATTAACTGAAAAAAAGAAATCCCCAAATTCTTATATCCTATTAGTTTTAATTAGGAATCACTTCCAATATAATTCCATAGTGTCATTAAGAGCAAATTGCGTTTGAAGTGCTTGATTTGTGTTAGTATTTTAAACAGAACAGGAGTTTTGTCTGTTCTGCAGCATTAGGTGCTATTTCTCTATCTGTGCAGGAAAGATTTTGAAAAATTAGCTTTCCAGCACAGGTAATGTTCATCATTACAAAACCGCTTGTGGTACTTCCAGCATGCTGAGTTCTGATCTGGGAGATGGTAAATGACAAAGCAGAAGACTGTTTCTCTGCTTTCCCCCCACTTTCTCTAGGTTGTGTGAAAGACAGGAAGAAGGTAGTACCTCCAATGTAGTTTGTTGTCTTAGATAAGGAGGTAGTCACTCTGGTTTCTGTGTGATTCTCACTGTTAATGAAGTTGTCTTTTGCAGCCAAGTTTGCAAACAGCAATTTTTTTTTCATCTGGGACCACACGTGATAAAAGTAAATTAATGAATTAACTTTCACTCTTACTGATGTCTCAAAAAACCCCACAATCCACAAGCAAAATTCAGCTCCTCTCCTTCCCTCAAAACTCTTTGTCCATGCAGAGTCTGTAGGAGTTACCATTTTCAGGTTTTGAACTGGGAGTGAATTCCTATGAGGGGAATATACAGCATACAATGGTTTGGATGTCTGTGATGCATTACTGCCTGATACTCTTTACTTACCCATTGCATGGGTTTTTAAGTAATTTTAAGGTGATGTCCATGAGCTCTGTGCAACGGCCTGTTCAATACTTCAATTATACCAGCAATTAAATTGCTGAAATGTGTTGTTTTTGTCACACCATTTCTCTTCATTTCCACTTCCCTGTCTTCAGTCAGGTTTAGTGAAGGGCAATATCAGAGGCTATCCCTCCTGTTAAAGCTGTGCTGGAAAGATGTATTCCCATTGACATGTACCTTCATTAAAACTGTAGGTATTCTTTCTCGTAGTCTTTATCCAGTGTCTGTTGCGGCACATGTGTGCACATAACATTGTAAGAAAGGTAGAAGTAAAATACTGCTTCTTGTAGCTGGTCGCATTTTATGACTGTTTCTGCTTTTAGGACAAGCCTCATGGCAGTGGACCTCCCTTGGTGTTTGTTGTGTAGACAATGTTTTGTGAAGAATGGCAAAATCTTTTGTATTTACATGAAGGGCCATGTTAACCCACTCTTCCAGCCCTTCCAGGTTCTCTTGCACTATGCTGTCCCTTGCCAAGTGTGAACAGTCATTTTGCTTAGGTGGTACAAATACTGTTTTGTTTTGTTTTTTTAAAGCAAACTAAACAAAAAAAACCCACTGAATTGCTAATACTGTTTTAATTGAGATTTTCTTTCTCTTTAGTTTACGGTGGTATCAGCATCCTACTGAAGAACAACTACGGATTCTTGCAGGGAAACAAAGAGGGAAGAGCAAAAAAGACAGGTAAATACCTATTTCAAGATTTTCTTTTTGTCATTTTTTTTTTTATAGCGTGATACATGTGATAACTTTGCCAGCCAAGTGTTTGGTTTTGTGTTTTTTTAATGTGTGTTAGAAACTGCTAGTTGCATATGACTGCCCTGCTTTCGTTAATTGTCACAGCTCCGTGCTGAGCTGTGGTCTTACAGGTTGAGTTGAATACGCCCAAATTGCTCAACTGGGCGATTTCCAGTCCACAAAATTGATCTATGAAATTTCCAATTTGGTGGCAAGGAGGTTTTTTTCAGTGAATATATTAATTTGGATAAAAAACTAAGGAAAGTGAATCTTCTGTAGGATTGAAGCTCTTCGTCTCGAAGCCAGAGAAGAAAGGTTTGAGTATATTAGTTCAACACAGGATTACTCTGAGCCACCGCTCTTACATAGCTGTGAAAAAGGTAAAAGTGTTCTTAGGATGTATTAGGTGAGGTATTTCTAGTAGAAGAGATAGGGAAGTATTAATCCTCTTGGACAAGGCACCAGTGTAGAACTTTATCAGGATTATTGTGTCTGGTTCTGATCACTCTTGTTCAAGAAAAATGAATTTGTGTGTGAATGGATGAATAGAGGGCTGCTGGGATCGTGCAGGAAACAAAGTCTGTCTCTCAAGAAGAGGCTGGAAGATCCTTGGCTTGTTTAACCTAGCACAGTGACGACTGTGAAAGGGATGGTGTAGCTGTCTGTCAGCTGAAGGTGGGAACAGATTTCTTCAGGCGTGAAGTTCTGGAACAGCCTTCCAAAAGTATAACTGTGGCAAGAACTGAGACATCTGGAGGTGCTCTGTGTTGGTGCAACATTTCTGAATTGGCTGTATTTGAAATAAACCACCCACCCAGCCCCTCTGGATTTCTTTTTGGTGACACAGGAGCTTTCCTTTAGTTCCTTTAGTCCTTTTCTTTTTTTTTTTTTTTTTAAATCCAGTGTGAGCTCCTGTATAATCCACAAAGTGCACATACAGTCTGTTCATTACTTTTTTTTCTGTTTCATAGTAGTTATAAACTACATGGTTAGCAACTTTATTTGCCACACTTAGGGGTAAAAAATTAAGTTGTTCCTTCAGTATTAAATAACCTTAATTTTACATGTATATTGCAATATTCTTTCAAATTTCAAAACTCACTTCAGCAGTTTTTTGTAACAAATCGAGGCAAAATAATTATGAATAGCGTTACAATTTATAACTTTCCATTTAGCCAGTAGTATTTATTCATATATAAAATTAACTTTAAATGCAAGCCGTAACTTTAAATTCACCCATAGGAACCTTAAGCAGAAAACAACAATTGCATTGCCAAATAACTCTACATTGCTCTTACTGCCTTTCCTCAGTCTTGCTAGCTTTTTGCCATTCAAAACGCGTGTTCTCATTTTTCACCAGAGCAATTACTTGCTCTCAACTGGGTGGAAGCATGGCATGTTAGTATGTGATGACATACAAGCTTAAATTTTGTAATACTTGAAAAATTTACTGAGAAATTTAGTAGGAACCTCTATCGCCAGTCATCCTATATATGCTTTAAGTCCTTTTTCAGTTACTCCACTTCTATGTTTAATGCTTCAATTGCAACACTATGTTTTCTTGTCTGCGTAGTCAAATTTTGTTGGTGTGATTTAGTTGTAAGAATGAAATAATTATCTTAATATACTAATATGTAACCAAGAGAATACTGTTGTAATAGTTGTAGGTCGCTGTTTGTATTAAGGTAACTGTTAATCACAGGGGGACAGGTAACTTTGAAGAAACCAGGATGGTAACTTAACAGATGCTTTCTTTGCTTTGCTGGTGTAGCAAGAGAACGAGTAATACGCTTACTTCTTAGTCAATAAATATACCTGTGTGTCCACTAAAGAAGTGGCTGTTGGAGGGAAAATGTGATTTAAAGTAGGAATTCTTCCTACCAAGTTGGATTGGATGTACATTTTAGGCTGCACAGAACGGGATGCAGTGCTCCTTTGAGCCAAGGAGATATGAAACAGGTGGTGTAAGAGAAATAAGGGTACATTTATTTGATTTCCCCCCCTTTTGTGTGTTTTTTAAGATAAAGAATTTGCTTTGACAATCTGATAATCTTGCAAAATGTATTACCTGCTCCTTACGTAAATAACGTTTCCAACTTGAACTAATTAAAAGAGAGATGGTGAAAGGAGATCCAAGGAACTTGTTTGAAAAGGAGCCTTAAAAGCAGCAGTAGTGTGACTTGTGGTCCCTTGTATTCAACACATATTACATTTTGGTGTATTATGTTATAGGTTAAAATGGCACATGAATTTTAGGCAGACTTTCTACTTCAGAACCAATTGTGTTATATTAAATTATAGGCAAATTAAAGGGTCCATAGCTACTATGAATTACTTTGAATTAAAGCTGTCAATGATCCTGGGTATGTTCTGGCTGTGTATGGGTCTCCTGGGATAGTTAAAGTGTAGGAACACCAAATTTTGTTGAGCTGAAATGGCTTCAGTTATCAAAGTGCTCATCTCGCTCAAGATGATGGTACTCCTGGGTGCGTTTGGGGACAGGGAGGCACAGGGAACCTTGCAGGTAGGCAAGTGTCTGGGCAGTGTTTGGGACTTGTTTAGGCTTGAGCACTTGAATTCTTTGACTTTATCTTCCTATCCACAGTTTTCATTTTGTGCATTAAGATTCTTGTCCCTTGGATGACACTATGAATTAATATCACCTGAAAAAAAATAAAATAAATATTACTACTTTCTGCTCTTTGGCTTATCTCACACATTAGCAGAACATAATTCCTTAAAAATAAATTGTTTGAATTTCTTTTTAATGCTTATATTCCAATAACTTGTCTTTCTGTGGAAAGTCCACATCTCCTTTTCTAATTTGAGAGGTGCTGTTCTAAAATCTGGCAGAGCTTACTGTTT
Organism: Thinocorus orbignyianus; assembly: GCA_013400375.1. NCBI lineage: Eukaryota > Metazoa > Chordata > Aves > Ciconiiformes > Thinocoridae > Thinocorus > Thinocorus orbignyianus. Next base: position 240,709 of record VXBW01008310.1, on the reverse strand, counting down.
CCTTCTAGCCATTGAGGGCTTGTAAGTTTTGGATTTTTTTTTTTTTAACTTAACAAAACATTTTCTGATCTGCTTGAATGTTTTCTTTTAACTGGTGATGAGGTAAGTTTTACCCTAGTTAGTAATGGTAATCTCTCAGCCCAGTTTCATATAAATTGGCTTTGTTCAGGTTCTTTTAAGAACATCCTGTTTTCTTTGGTTTAAAGACTAGCAGTGTGACTTATTTACCAGGGAGGTGAAGATCATGATGTTGGTATAGTTTCAGAGCTCCAGATGAAAATGCACCTTTTACTCTAAATATATCATCTGTTATGGTCTTTAAGTGTATCTCTGCTGTGAAAAATGATTCCTTAAAGATGTGTTAATTCTAACAACAACTTGGAAAACGTGGTCTAACTTTGCATTGTACATACAAGACCTATTTTTAAATTTTTTTTAATACCATATTTCAGAAACGATTCATTAGGGCTGGAAAAGGAGAGCTGATGGTGGTTAGAAGAAAGGCTTCCACACTGGGAACTGGCAGAGGGAGGGTTTTGCAGCAGGCAGGTATCCAGTGTGCAGAGGGTGGATAGGAAGTAGTAAACTTACACAGGGGGTCACTGAATGGTGTTAGTAGGGTGGATGTAAGGACTTCTCAGCTTGGGACACACATTTTGGGAGCGTGGTGCCACAAGACAACAACAAATTTCAGAATGGTTCAGAAAGGGATTAGGCAAATTTTGTGAAAGTATTGAAAAAAGATGGTTTCAGAAAATGCAAGAAGTTATCCCCAAGTTGCTTAATTGCTGGAAGCCAGAAAGGGTTTAGCAGCATGAGGATCAACCTTTGCTTGCCTTATTCCTTCTGTTTGTATAGGCAAGCATCTACCTGTGTGATAGGAGCAAATGAATCTATATGTTAGCCTTTATGGAGCCCCTGTGTGTCACTGTTGTGCTCTGTAACAACAGCTAAAACCTCCAGGTTTTAGCACAGCTCTGAACCCTGGTGTTCTGTCATGATGTACTTAGCCCTCTCTGTCTCCCCAAGGAGAGCACGATGGATTATTTCTTTTTGAGATGTTCCTGGATCTCTAGGATTGCTAGTCATACTGCAGTATTTTCTGCTTGTTTTCATAAGCAGGGTATGAAGTGAAACAAGTCCATAGTATTTCTCCGCATACCCTTTTAGATTAAAAAAATGATCTTAAAATTGTCTTTGCTTAATTGCTGGTAAGGTGGATCTTTGAAGGATCTAGGCTATTCCAGCTCGTGTGGTGTACTTGCTTAGCACACTGTTGACACAAAAAGGCCTAATGATTTTTTGGAAGACTTGGGGTTTTTAGTTGTTGGGTTTTTTTCTTTTTCTTTTTTTTTTTTTTGTTATCAACTATCTTCTGAGGTAGATTACTGCTTGTTGTTATTTCCAGTGAACATTCAATAAATTAACACTGTCAAGTCCTTCTGTCGCTTTTCATAGAATCACAGAATGGTCAGAGTTGGAAGGGACCTTAAAGATCATCCAGATCCAACCCCCC
>VXBW01008310.1:212067-239181 GCA_013400375.1 Thinocorus orbignyianus | reverse complement strand
GATTGTATTTTTTTTTTTCTTTTTTTCTTTTTCCTTTTTTTTTTTTTTTCCCCCAGGGTATCTGTGTGACAGTGGATACATTCTCCTCTGTGGTACTTTACTAGAACGCCCTGTAGCTCCCTGAACAGAGAAAATCAGTGGGCTGAAGTAAACACTGGCCACTGAATTTTGCCCTAATATGTGCTCAGGATGCAGCGTGTGGAAGCTATTTGAACCCATGCTGCAGTAGAAAGTCATGCTGTTGCAAGATAAAGCTAGGAATCACTGACATACCTGGTTGTTTCTCAAGATCTGAGGTTGCTTTAATGTTTTCAGCTAGCTAGATGAAAATATTTGCATTTGGCAAAAGTTTTCTATGCTTTTCTTGTGTTTGAAGTGCGTTTGTATCTTGAAAAAGTTTTGATCCATATATGTGTTGTCTATTTATTTATTTTTTACAGGAAATACAATGGTCATATTGAAAACAAACCCCTAACCATTCCAAAAGACATTGATCTGCATCTGGAAACAAAATCAGTGACTGAAAGGGACACTATCGGTAAGAATAAGTGATGCAGATGATAATATGTTATTTCAAATGTATCCTGTTTCTTTCTATCAAGTGCTTATTTACAATGAATGCTGGAATATCTGTTTTTATAGACAATGAATGAATACAAGTGCAACAGTAAAGTTAAATGAGAAGGCAAGAATTAGGGCTAAGTCTCCTATGTTGTTCCATGGTTGACATCTTAATAGCAGTGTTGTAGAAAAGGGTGAGTAGGTGAAATCCAGCATAAAGCACATCTATTGTTGCATCAGGGATCCATAGCAATGTAGGACAACACCCAAAGGATCACAACGTAGTCTGTTTGAAATGGAGATCATGGCTTTGTATGTGAAAATGGCAATTGACAGATGTCGAAACGTATACTTTCTGCTCATTTGAAGTAGGAAATGTGCTGTGGTGTTGAAACCTAGACGTTTCAACCACACGTTGAGATAAAATACTTAAGAAATTGAAAGTGGCAGTACTGAAATAAGCAGTGTGAGGTGTTTTGGAAGTAGTTGGGTTTTTTAAGTTGTAATCTTTGACTCCTTAATTGTAACTAGTCATTCTGTTACAGAAACCCCATATATGGCTTTGTAGATATGTGTGATATTTATTTTCTTCATATCTTTATTTTTATATGTGTGTGCATAAATGGAAGGAAAGGAAGTGTTAGTCCTATGCAGGAGATTTCTTATCTTAAATTACCAGTGGCAACATAGAAAATACCTTTAACAGAAATGCAGCATTTTTTGAAGCTGGCACTTAAATAAACAAATGTGAACTGATACAGTGTAGGGTTTAACTGTCTTATGTGTACAAACTTTGGTGGAATTTAACCAGATGGTTATTTCAAATTAAGTATAGGACTTGGAAATACCCAAGTTTGGCCAGTTTCATGTGTTTGATGTTAGGTGGACGTCAACAGAGAAATGCTCAGTAATATTTTGTGACTTTTTAACAAACCATCAGATTCTTAGATGTTGGGTTTTTTTTAAAGAAAAAGAGGAAGTGTAGTATTTTAAATGGCTGCCAATGATCTTTAACAGAGAGTCAAAAAACTTCTTATCTGGAATCATTGGTAGACTCAGCTCGAGAACAATTTTCTGTCATGGTGTTGAGACTTAAATAAGTTTGCTTTTTTAATTAAGGAGGTTAGAAACCGAGATGATAAAACGATAAAATACTGTAGCCTTATAAATTTGAGTAGTTATCATGTATTGAATAACAGAAGTTAAGAACGAAGTTTAGGTTGTTGAGTCGAAAAAATGTGGCTTTTTTGCTCTTGTTGGCCTTTACTTGGATGATCTGGGTCTACGTAGACCTGTTAATTGCAAACGATATTTTAATTGCCACTCCATACTATGAGTGTCAGTAACTGCCTTAAAATATAAAACCTTTAACATCTGCAAACTTGTATTTTTCAGCGTTGCATTATTTTCCTGAATATCAGTGGTTGGTGGATTTCACCGTGGCGGCTACGGTTGTGTACGTGGTGACGGAAGCCTATTACAGTCTTGTGAAGCCCTCACAAGAAATGAACATCAGCGTGGTGTGGTGTCTGCTTGTCTTGGCTTTTGCAGTGTATCCTTGTCTGTTTTCTTAAATCACAGAATCATAGAATGGTCAGAGTTGGAAGGGACCTTCCAGATCGTCCAGTTCCAACCCCGCTGCCATGGGCAGGGACACCTCTCCCTAGAGCAGGTTGCTCCAAGCCCCATCCAACCTGGCCTTAAACACTTCCAGGGATGGGGCATCAACAACTTCCCTGGGCAACCTGATCCAGTGCCTCACCACCCTCACAGTAAAGAACTTCTTCCTAATATCTCATCTAAATCTCCCCTCTTCCAATTTAAAACCATTACCCCTCGTCCTGTCACTAGACTTCCTGACGAAGCAGTTCCAAATAATTTAGGTCATTCTGCAACTCATGTAAAGCTCTGTTAATTGGCAGGGTGCACAAATATTTAGCATTTGGACAAAGGATCCTGTAAGACAGTGTCACTGTTGGGTAATGTATATGCTGTATGTGCTCTTTGTATGTGCCAATACCAATAGCTTGCTAACCAAACCATTTATGGAAAAAATACATGTATGTGAACATACAGTTAATGCTTATATGTATTTTCTAGTGATTCTGTAATTATTTGGTTTTGCCTAGTTTGGCAATCAGAAATAGATTTCTGGACAGAAAGTATTTACAGCTTTTGGAGGAGTGTACAATTTACTGCACACTTTTTGTTTTCAGTGTGTTTAATCTGATAATTCCAGAACAAAATAGTACAGTAGTGTGTGCACTAACTTATTGCAAAGATACGTGCATGAGTTCATAATTTAAAAAAATACATTCCAGACACTCTTATGAAGCTTAGAGAAAATGTGTAGACAGTTGTAGGAGCTGAGGTGGTACCTTTTCAAAGCACTGGGGAAAGGTGAGTTCCCCTCTGATGCTGGGGGAAACAAAAGCAGAGTACTTAGGAAATGGACAATAACAAATCATGAAAAGAGACAGCTGTTTGATTCTGCCTTCTCCTGTAAAAACAAACCTGACATGGATGCTTGCAGGGTGGTTGGCTGCTTTCCATATGCCACTCCAGACATACATTTTAGGGAGGAAAGATGCCTTTTAAAGACATGATAGGTAATAAAGCAGTGGAATTGAGTAAGGACCTGCAAGAGTGCAGGTTATGGAAAGGTGAATTAGAAAATGAATTTCTGCAACCCCTCTGCTTCCTCAGCAGCTGACAGACAGTGCTGAGTTAGGGTCCATATAGTGCTTGAATATTCAAAAGTGATTCCTCTGTATTATTGCCTGTTCTTCAGTAGAGATTCTTACTGTTGTGTGGATTTGATTTTTTTAAAATATATTTATTGGTTTTTGGGTTTTATTTGGTGTTAGCAGTAGCTGGTGGTGTTATGTAAAACCCTTGAACCCTAAAGTTTCATTTTATTTGGCCAACACTTATGGATTTACTTAATGCTTGTCTGTACCTGATAATTATTAAAATCTGTGCTGCCTTTACGATAAGGACAGGAGTTCTTTCTCTAGGTAGCCTGAGGTGTAAATGATACCCAGATCTTTTCTTTTAATGAGTAAGAACTTGCTTTCCAGAGCAGATATTTCTCCTTTGACATGTCAGTGGACAGATCCACAGTCCAAAAGGTGGTTTTTCTAGTCTAGTAGGTAATGACAGGAAAGTCAATGTCTGGCTCTTGTGCCATCATTATCATGATAAGTCATATAACTATAGCTGTATTATAGCTGATATATAGCATTTATTGCACAGCCTTTGTTTTCTTTGTTTGGGTGAAGTCAGGAATTCTTGTTTAATCTTGGCAGAGTGAAGGGGAGAGGCAGCTGCTGCTTAAGAAATCAGAAATGAAAGCCAGCACTCCTGATTTGAGGATGAGGGGGAGGTTAATAGAACTAATGGAAAAATAAGCTTGGAATACTAAAGCTGCAATGGACTCTTGAATTTATTGGTTGGTAATGCCCCATTTGCTTCATCTTTTAAATCTTGGGTGTAGCCAGCTTAAATAATACTGCAGTGATTGCAACTCCAGGTGCAACAGATTTGTGAATTATGTATTGTAGGAAAATCCTCTGCAGTAATTCTTTCTTGCAGTGATACTTGAGTACAATCCTAATCACTGCTTTCGTTTGGTCATCAATTCAAGGCAAAACCAAAGGCAGAAATTGAAAAAGGTTGAGTTGCCTGGCAGTGCACGCCTTCTGTCTCAGTGGCATGAACATGCAAGTAGCTATTGGGGTCTTTGATTTTTTTTATTTTATTTTTCTTTCACCTCCCATTTTTATATGGATTGAGCCTAATCCACCATTTCCAGTTTTATCCTAATCCAGCTGAAACACTTGAGAATCTAATTGCCCATTTGGATTTGGAAGAGTTGAAACAAATCTAGTCTTGCCTAGCTCGTTAGCTGTATTTCTCACTAGACTTCCCACATGACTGAAGGGGAGGTGAGATCAGGTAGAAAACAAAGGAAAAGGACAGTCTTTACTTGACTGAACGTTGATGTAGGAAATTCAGTCATCAAATACCTTAAAAAAAACCCAAAAAACAAACCACCAGCAAAAAAAAAAAAATTTCAAGCCTTAACTATAGGGTTTTTTTCTACATACATGCAATTAGAAAGAATATATATAAGTTTATTTGGTTTTCACTTGTGTTTCATGTATTTTAAATTTTTTTTTCTCTTCAAATGTGCATAAATACCAGTGGACTATATCATTAAATTCCTTAACTAGCAATTTAAAGTATAAAATTTTTATTGCAGAAGTGTATACCTCAAATTCTATAGGTGTATCACCTTTTTGTGACCAAACAAAAGTAATAAAAGATGGGGTGGGGAATCTATTAACTTAACAGCATATACTCAGGAATTATTTCTTTAGTAGGTCCTGAAACATGGGTCAGGCAGTGAAAGGAATTGATGAAACGAGCTATAATGCTTTGATTTTTTTATTTTTTTTTAACTCCCCATTCACAAAAGAAGTAGCATGGTGATTATTCAACTAACAAAGGGTTTCAGTCACATAGTTTGCATAATCATTAATTTATGTATTAAAATCTGAGTCTGCATAATAATTTGAATTTGCTGTCAGCACGCTTTCTTTTTCTTGGTTGCATTTTCTACTTTCTTTAGACACAATCTGTAGTTGAAAGCCTGAGGTATCTAGGGGGGTTATAAATCTATTTATGGGCTAGGACTATTGATCACAAACTGTTATGAAGACCTTTGTATAGCTTCAAGACGTGAAATGAATGTGTTTTCAATTTGTGATTGATGTCCTTAGTAGTAAAAAGACACTTGTTTTCAGAATGAATTATTAGAGAAACAGAGATTTCCAGAGCACTTACACTTTAGGATGAGCTAAGTCTTCTTTAGGTGTGTCAGTTCTTTCTGTGAAGTGTGAAGGGAGTTCAAGTTGATTACTCTGAATTTAGGGTTATTAAATGCTGTGCTTAGGCAACTTGGTGGTGTGCATGAGTACCTCTGCACATACAGGAGATGCAGCAATGTGTATGTTAGATATGTGCTGCCTAATGAAGTGTGATATTGCATGATCATGTAGTTTCATGTAGAGGTTAACTGATGACTATTCAAATGTTTAACTGGATGGATACTCTAAAACATGATTTTGTGTAATCTACATCTTAAAATACTTCCAGTATTAAAGAAGTGAGGGTACAAATGAATATGTTATTGCACAGTGGGTTAAAGAAACAACACGCAAAATCTTTTCCCTTTTCCTCTTTGTTTTTTCAAACCAGGTAGTATCTTGAGTAATCTCTAAATACTTTCTTTTAAATATGGACTGGATATTGCCTGACACTTAAAGAGTAAATCAATTATAATGGGCTGCAGTTCATAGTAATAAGAGTTGACAATATATCATTAAAAGTTTAATCTAATGTACTGTTTAACTTCAGACCTAATTATGTTTAGAAATATGTTAAAAAAGAGAATACTCAGTTTTACAAACAGCTTGATAACAGAGCAGGTGATGCCTTACATATGTGAAAGAACTTAGTATATCATGCCAGATTAGATGAGGTTTTTTTCTTTCCAAGGTGAGCATGGGGTGGATTTTTATTTCCTAGATAGTACTTAACATGCTGCTGTTTTACTGTCTTTAATGGCTTAGAAATTTCAAAAAAGTAGAGAAATAGGTTTAATTTTTTTTTTTATTATTTTTAGTAAAGAGTCACATAATAATTTAAGCATGAGTCTCATGCCATTTGTCACAGTTTCTTGTAAGGCAGGTCTACATTCCCTGTGAGAGGAAATTCTCACAGTTGAGAAGTTAAATCCCATTGCTGATAGAAGTACTTGTTGGAGCATCCTGTTTTTGCTGTTTGTATGGATGTATACCTGAGGATCGTGCATCCAGGAAGAACACCTGTAGCTCCCCTGTTGTTAAAAAGATGTTAATTCACTTCCCTACCTTCAGAGCTGTTGCATTCAAAAGTAGTATTTTGAATTTTGAAATTATTAAATCACGAGTCATGTAGTTTGATGGAATGTTTTTCATTTAGCTCAATATTTTGCATTGAAGATACAATTGTCTTTTTTTTTTTTTTTTGATGTAATGTTATTATGTAATCATTTACACTTAAACTGTGGTTTAATTCTCCTAGATTGCTAGTGAATATTGCTGGATTAACTATAAGTAAGCCTAAATCAAAACAATATTCCAGAGTAGTGTATTTCTGGCTCCCATTATGTCATTATTATCCTTTACCAGTATTCTGTAATTTTAACCTGAAATCGGCTAAATGCATGTTGCTCATTTTAAAAAAAAAGTGCATCATAGGACAGCCCTAGTGTAGATGGTCAAAATACAGCTTTACAATTCTTAAATATAGTTATTTTGCAAACTTAATTTTCCTTGACCTTTTCCTTGTGTAGTAAGGTACTGTTTTCATTGACTACCCATTATTTCAAAGTAGAGGATGGAGGCGAAAGATCGGTCTGTGTCACCTTCGGATTCTTCTTCTTTGTGAAAGCAATGGCAATTCTCATTGTGACAGAAAACTATCTAGAGTTTGGACTGGAATCAGGTAACTCCTTTCTTTAAGTGTTTGCAACATCTCTAGTGATGGCATGATGTGAAAATATTTTATTTCCAGTCTTTTAGGTGCTTTTGAGAATATCTGAATTAAAATTAGCTTATACATGTCATACACTTCTAAGAAATTTTGCTTTGGAATGCAGATTCTGAATTATATACTGTATGTTTTTCCTGCTTTCTTTTAAATAGTGTAATCTTTGCCTAGACTTTCATAATTATATTTGCTTGCCAGTCTTATATTTAATCTATTTTGCCTTTCGTAGTAAAGTTAAGCTCCTTCACTGAAAAAAAAAAAAGACATACTTATGTTTGGTAAAAAGAAGGGTAATTTTAATAATGTTCCTGAGGTGTTAATATATCAAATTTTGTTGAGTTATGGCATACTAATTATCACGCAAAAGAGCTATGCTACATATAAGAAAATTTGTTTAAAAGTCAACCTGTTACCTAGCGTTTTATTTCAAAAAAGAGGATTCTGCATTTGTTCAGTCATAAAATACACATAATGTGTGTGTCTCTGCAGGATTCTCGAATTTCTCGGAAAGTGCTATGCGGTTTCTTGAAAAGCAGGGTTTGGAATCCCAGTAAGTTCCTGGAAATACATTTGTCTGTTTGTTGTGAGCATTTTTATAACTGAACCACTTTGGATTTTCTTAGCAAGCATTTGTCCTCCATGTTTTTCTCTTGTACGTGCTTATAATTTCTGTATTTTCCGTTAGCTGGGCTGATGGAAATAACTAATTGGCACTCACAAGTAACTTAAATTTCACTGGTGCTTTCTTTTTTTTTTATTTTGGATAAATTTTCTACCCTTACATTTCCAGTGGAGTTAATAAAATACAGTTCAAAACTCTAAACTTTTTTTTCCTGGTAATTCCTTTCAGCTTTACAAGTATTGCTTAAACAGGCAATGGAGTACTTTTTGCCATCCCTGTGGTGTGCAAGAGAGTTAGTGTGCAGAAGCTACAGATTAAGCTTCTAATACATTTGACATTAGGAGCAAATTTTGGCCTTCAGTCCTGTTTTCAGGTTGTATTAGTATTTTCCTATTGTGGAAAAACATTTGCTTGCTACAGGACGTCCAAGTTTCTTGCATGGACTGCCAAAGGAATGTGCCACAGCTTGTGATATGACATAAATATACAGTCGTTGCTATAGACTGCCTTTGTATATTGTAAAATGGATTTCTGTAATAACTCTTACCTTATACACGTGCTGTAAAATGCATTTATGGGGTATGTAATCACTGTGGGAGCACAACTTTGAATTTCTTGCCTGGAAATCCTCTATAGTGTTGTGCAGAAGCTATGGAACCTCTTTATTTTTGAGGAAGAGAAGTTTCCTCAAGTTAGATTAGCCTGTCATTTATGAATAAACTCATGGGAGACCCTTAACTGAATCCCGTGGGTTTCTTAGCCTTTCTTCACACTGCTTTTCCTAAGCTATTGCAAGTTGACTAACTTCTGTACTAAATTTCCTGTTAAGTGTTTATTTTTGAATCTCTGCAGTGCTTTGGCTGTTTACAGCAGCAGTTGGGTTGATGATGGTGTCTCTTGGTAGTTGGCATGATATAGATTAAGAATCTGAAGCTCTTGTGCATCACTAGATTTGGTTTTGTTACTCTTTAATCTCTGTCAGCTACATGTCACTTGTGGTTTTTTGTGTAATCCAGTGTTTGTTTATTCCATAATTCAGTTGATCCTGCATATTTTTTCTGTGATTTTATTTTCTATATACTCTGTAGTTTATTAAAACAAACTATATAAATCACTTGGAAGAGACACGTTAATTGGCCACAGATATGTTTTAGATAAATCTGAAAAACTTCAGTAATAACAGTTTGGTAAAGCTTTTTAATGGATAAAGGTGGAACGTAAGTAGTAAAACTTAAATACCCATTTTGTCATTGACCGGTTAAACTTAATGATGCATCTGTTCCTCTCTTAAAAACATAATCATTATATTCAGTAGATTACTGATTTCTGTTATATATTTTGTTGTTAATTGTAATATAAAATTCCTTTTTTTTTTTTTTTTTGTTCTCTACTAACAATTTTAACAGTAGCTTAGGTTTTCTGTTTTTGTAGGAAATGAATAGGTGACTTGTTATTTTTTTTTTCTTAATTTTAACTCCTGATTTGGTTTGTAATAACGCTGGTATTCCAGAGTAAAAACTATAGAATACTGTTTGGTTTTTTTATTAAATGTTAGATACTGTTGAGTTGAAAGTAGTCTCTGATACACCCTCCATCCCACCCCCCCTACCCCCAACTTCCTCCCCAAGAAAATGCTTATTTCCTTTCTTTTCTTTTAGGGGTCCTGTGTCTAAACTAACCTTCAAATTGTTCCTGGCTGTTCTGTGTTCACTTATTGGTGCTTTTTTGACATTCCCTGGCTTGCGACTGGCTCAAATGCATCTGGATGCTCTGAATTTAGCAACAGAAAAAATAACACAGTAAGAGACAATATGTGCACATAGGTATATGCTACTGAGTCTTAAGTCTTTAATGTCTGAAAAATAATCAAAGCAAACTATTCCAGGAAGAAGGTAGTGACTAAGACTTCTGTTGCTGCCTGCTTTTCCTATCTTGAGCAGACTTGCCACCTGCCTCTCTCTGCTCTGCCAGTCTGTTACCTTCTTTGCCTTGTAATTAGAGGCCCAATTAAAGGAGCTTTCCTTTCCTCTTCCACCATGGATGTTTCTGCTTACTGCTTCCTTTCCCCCATTATGTCTTCTTGCAAGTTAAGATATCTCTCAGGAGGCAGAGGTACAGCAGCAGACTTTTTAAATTTGTTTTGTTTCTACCCTCACTTCCAGATGGGCATCATGTCTTTAATAAATCTAGGATGAGGTGTGGAGAACAGATGACCCAGAATATTTAATATGGATCAGATGTTAATACCAGTCTAAAAGAATATTTCCATTTTCAGCTGTCCTTGAGTTTGGCAGTGAAATGTTTTGTCTGATTTAACTAATTTCCTTCAGTATTCTCTGACTGAGGGAGAAACTCCAAATGTCTTCTCATAGATCTTGATGTTTGTTTAATACATGTTGGTGACAGATTCTGCAGCATAATCCATTGTGATTATTTAGTTTGGTCACTTCCCTAAAAGAACCGTTACGTTTTCTGATATGAAAATAATTTCTGTTCAAACTGCATTTCTTCTAATTTTCCTCAAATTCCCAGCCTAATAATTAATGTGTATTTAAAGTGGGTCCTTCACTCTTGGTAAATTTATAGCCAAGTGCTCTGTGTTACTCTTGTACTTCTAGTAGCTGAATGCATCCAGGTTATAGCTGCAAGCTGTTGGCCTGTTGTATCTGCTGTTAAGTTTCTGTCTATGTGTAGACTTTGAGTCACTTCATAATCTGTTCTTTTCAGCTAAATAGACTGCCCAGCCTTTCATTTTTATGGTTTTCAGTATTTTAAGACTTCGTGTGCCTTTTCTAAGTATTTGCCAATTTTCAAACATCTTCTTTGATCTGTGGACATGAGATCCTAGGCAGAAATCTTGAAACAAAAGTTTGTTAGTCAAGAACTTAAAGATTAATTAATCTCCACTAGAATGAGTTAATGAAAAATAAATCTTTTCTAACTTAATGTTTAGATGACACTGGAACTGGTTGTTGAAGTTATTTTTGTGCAAATTATTCTCAAAAATCTACAAATCGTTTGTCTATTCAACTGGCACAACAGAAGAATATCAAATGGATTAAAACTTGGTCAGACATCAGTGTGATTAGATAATGTAATTATAAGCGAAGAGTCATTGTCAAGTGATAGGTTTAAATTGTCTTGAGGAGATTGATATTTGCCCATAGTGATATGTTTTTTATCAATGGGTAGATCATTATTTCTTCTTTACAGTTGTTTGGCACTGACTAAAGGGGAGTAGTAACTTAGGATGGTGTGTCACAGATACAAAGTACTCTAATTTGGGTAGAGGGAGACAGTACCTTTCTCTGCAGTCAAATACCTAGTCTACTTTTGTAAAAGAAAAAAAACAACAACCAAAACTCCAAAAGTAAAGCAACAAACCAAACCAAAACTAAAAATCTAAACTAAAACTAAATCCTCAAACTGACCCAAAAAGCCACTAGCCCCCAAGCTCCCCCAAAAATCAATGAAAAAAAAGAAAGGGGGGAAAAAGATCATAAAATAAACGAGAAGAAAAACAAATAGAGGAGACAAGCTCCTGTTCCCATTCCATTACAGAATGAGAGACTTTACTTACAGGGAAGACTGACCAAAAAGGAACAAAAGACAAAAAAAGTAAAGGTTAATGGTTAACTGCCACTCCACTGATATGTTCAAAATTAATGTGGTTCTTCCATGTATATAGGAAGTAAGGGTTTTTCTTGGGTAAATGGAATAAAAGTAATCTAGTGTCCTTTTTGGTTTTGATAGCTGGTTTTGATTTTTTTACTTTAGTAGCAGTATCATTCTCTGTGATTTCAGAATCTTCCTAATCAATTTGTGCCGTTTTCATACACATTCCCTCATTTTCCAGAGTCTTTCAGCTTTTCTCCCTGTACTCAAATAAGCAGGAAGGGATTCTTGCCACCCTTTAGTCCAATCCATTAACTCAGTAGGAATTACTTGCTTAACTAGAAGCTCAGGTGAAATGCTTTCACCAGCTACTGAAATGCTTCAGACTGTTCTTTGATGCCATCGTGTTCCCTAGCAACTCTAAATAACTAGCAGTGCTTACTCCTTCTTCTGAAACCAATGATTTAAATGTGTGTGTGTGCGATGACATCTTCTGAAACATGCCAACATTTTAATGGATTTGGGGAAGGTTGATGGTTTGAAATCAGTAAGGTCTTGTGTTCTTTAGAATAACTTTTGATTACCTCATTTTTTTTCTATGCTTTGGAAGCACCCTGGTGGGAGATGGAAGTATAGACACCTTGATTCTGGTAGCAAGGGAGCATTGCAGTAGTAAAGCCACCAGAACTACAGCACTGAAGTCTTCAACTCTTTGCTTCATTTGAGTAACAAGAAATTATTTGGATAGCAGGGTTCAGAAATGAAGAAGGTTATTAACTTCAGGAAAAACTAGAAATTTTCCAGAGAAAACTATTCCCTTTTCTTAAATTCTGCAGTTGTACTCAAAGATTAAAAAAGAAGACTATTTTTACAGTAACTGTGCAGCTTTGTACAATGTTCTTAAAATGGAATAGCTGTGCTGGCTATTTTTTTTTCTTTTTTTTGTCCAAATAACTTTATTGAATATAAGTACCAAGCTTCATTTAGTTAAGATTCCTAAGAAAAAAATCTTGATCAAACTAGGGAATCTGACCTCTGAGAACTGCTTCCTCTGTTCCACGTAGATAGTGGAAATCAATCTGAGTACATTTTTACTAAAACAAAAAAAAAAGATAATATAGCAGCATATTTCCTGATTATTATCCACCTGAGAGTTTGACTCCATGGATTAGAACTGTAATAACTAGTGCAGTTTGGTGTTATGCCATCATATGGAAATTTCCCACAACTGTCTTTTACCGTAGTGTGGCATAATGCAGGTAGCTCCTTAGTTAAATTGGTTGGAATAAGTCAAGTTTTGTGTGATTTCACAGTATGTAGTATCACCTGTTTTGTTGAGATGTAAGTCATATCTATAAATTAGGGAAGTAATTATCTTATTTACCTTTCTTCCAACTATTTTAAAACTTAAATTTCCCCCTGTGAATCTCTACCCCCAGTTTCAACAGAATGACAGTTGTTTGTATTTAATAACTTCTCCCTTTTTCTTTTTTTTTCTTCTTTCAGAACGTTGCTACATATAAACTTCTTGGCACCTTTATTTATGGTTCTGCTGTGGGTAAAACCAATCGCCAAGGACTACATTATGAACCCACCTTTGGGCAAAGAGAGCATCCCTTTGTAAGAGTCCCTTTGAAAATTCCTTCTGGGGTACTGAGAACAAAACCATAAGCCTTAGTGCCCTGTGAAAATTTATGGAAATGTGAAAGACTTTAAATTTAATAGCATCTGCTTTCAAAGATACTGTAGAAGTTGCAGCTGAGTTCTGAAGTTTCTGTTAGTTCTGAAGGACCAGAAGGAGTTGCAGAGTGTTGAAATGTTAAGTGGAGGTTCCCAAAATGCTGCTGTCTCCTGGCATCTCCTTGGCAGTGATCAGTTGTTTATCCTAGGAGTGGAATGCCACCTCACTGCCACCTTTTGGAACCTTATATCTTAAATATTAGTGTAGCAGAGGAGTGGTTTCACTGAAGCCAGTCGGGTTACAATGGCATTAGAAATGACCTGCATGATTTGTTGTAAGATCTACGTGTAGATGAAGTGTGTATGGAATTGATATCTAAAATATGCAAAAAGTGAAAGTGGAAAGAATTTTCAGGAAGGATGGTGTCTGAAGTAAATATTGAGTAGGTAACATAGATGATTATCATTGTCACTATTAGTCTAGATAACTCAGAACAGTAGCATTCGAACAGTTTTTTAACAGATACGATTAGTTGATGCTTTTATTGCTTTCTAGGCCTAAGATAGGCTTCTGTGAGCACTGAACGATTACATAAGACATTGCAAAAACACATATCATTTTCCCTCAGTTTATCTTACAATGAGGACTGTGTTATAACAGGGTATCTAAGGCAACTGAAACACACACTTTCTGTCTAGAACTGTGTGTCTCAAAACATGTAGTTACCTGAGCGAGCTTTTTTTCATAGTGTCCTGTCTTCATTATGTAGAATTTAAGCATTTAAGAGCTGTTCTTGTTCACAAATGGATACTGATTTGGATCTGTTGCTGTAATCAGGCTACTAAGAAATAGCAGTAGAGAGAGAAGTGGAGAACAGAAGTAAATATTACTTGTGCATGAATTTCATAACTGTAGGCTGTGTATTAAGCACTTTTGACAGTAGGCTTCAGGGTTTCTATTTAGATGATACAAACAAATAACTCCATAGTAGCAGGTGACCTTTGGAAAACACCATTACCTTTGTGTTTTTGTTTGTATTTTTTTCCCCCCTTTTTATCCACAGAATGTCAGAAGATACATTTGACACTGTGAGGCTATGGATTATAATCCTGCTGTGTGCTCTGAGGTTGGCTATGATGCGTCATCATTTACAGGCCTACCTGAATTTAGCCCAGAAAAGTGTGGATCAGATGAAGAAGGAAGCTGGCAGAATAAGTATGGTAGATTTACAGAAAATGGTGAGTATGGTGGTGCTGAGGTTACGTATTTGGAGTGCTCTGTCTGTACAAATACCTGTTTGGTTTTTTTTTTTCTGTTTTCCCAGTTTCTTATGTGGCACTAGAGCTGAAATCTGAATGAAGCATCTTGAGCTATATCTGCTGTAAAAATAGCAACATTACAGAGAAATTCTGGAAACCAAAATATGCAGAGGTGTTATGCAGATGGCTTGTCTTAAGTTAATTGGAAATTCTTATAAAAGATCCCCTAATTGTTCTCTACGAATATGATGTGTTTCTTTTCAGCATGAACAGATCAGGGGGAGTGCACAAGGTGAGGGTAATCTGTAGCTACCACATGGGGGAAAAAAGAAGTGATTCAATTTAGATAGAAGGGTAAAATGCTGTTAACCTAGTCTCAACTGTGATTTTTTAAATTGTGGCAAAATTTAAGATGAGGTGGTTACATTCTAGGGTAAGTTGAGACACGCTTAGTTTTCTGAGGCCACTAGCTACAAAGCTGTCTGCCCATATTGTTGCTGTGCCAAAGGAAAAATTTCTTTGATTTTTTTTGTGTGTTTTGTTTGTTTGTTTTTCCTGAAGAAAAGTAACCAAACATACCATCAACAAAGTGAGGAAGTAGAAATTCATAGAACGGTGTTGCATGTTGCCTGCAAAATAAGCTTGATGTTTCTGGTGTTGTGTTGTAATGCTGTCTGGTGATCCTTCTGAGTTGGGGTGTGTGGCAGGAGGGATATTGGAGTTTGCCATAAAACAAAGATTCCCTCTGAGCATTCCCAGGGGTTACTGATAATCTTGTCCCTGGCTTTACTGAGAGTCTGAAGGTCATAAGTGGACCATAGAGTAGTTATTTACAAAGAAAGGGGTAGTATTTTTCTTCAGAAGAGGAGATTGGGAAATGCAGGTAGCAGCAACTTGTTAGGACAGAATTGTGCTTACTTGCCGTTATTGTGTAGTTTAATTCTGGGACGTTTCATTCTGTCTGTAAAAAAAATGTCTTCTCTGTGTGATGTTTCCTAAACTGGTCAATCCAGTATCTGTGTATCTTCTCGTGGAGAATGCCATTGCCCCTAAATGAAGTCCTGTCTTGTTTTACTAGCCGTGTCTGCTTTAATCTTCTCCTGGAACTTTCACTAGTAAAGGTTTTCCTATCTGTCATCTTACAGTGGTCATTACTTTTTAATTTGCTTTTTATCATATTCCATGAATTATCTTACAATACTTTATCTTAACACATTTTCTTCTGGCAGTTTCTTACTAATTTTCCTTCTCACATTGGTTTTTTGATGCTTACTCATTTCAAAACCCACTGAGATTTTAGAGGTATTTCCAGAAAAGTCATGCCTGCATTTCTCTTTCTCATCACTCAGTATTCTGTTATTTTCTGAAATCCAGTTAGCTTTATTTCATTGCCTGCTTGCTATTGTGATGTTATGACTTTTTTCCCTTCTTTATTTGGTCCAGTCTTCTAGGTCAATAGCTTGTATAAAACATGTAACCTAAGAATCTTGAGAAAGATGGAACAGGTTGGGAGCAGGAGGAAGGTTAAATCTGAGTGGATTTCAATGAACCATAATGTATACCTGAAATTAAGACCATTTAAATGCTGTTACTGATCAGCAACTAATAAAAAGTCATCTTGTCTTTGTTTTTAAAATGCTGGTGTTTCACAGCAGAGTATCTTAAAAATACCTTGCTTTGGAAGAGGGACTGCAATATTAACCAAACTTTAATTTACTTTTTTTGAGGCTTTGGTCTGTGACTGCTGCTTCATGTTTTTTAACAGGATTTAGTTTGAAATCACTGGGGGCTTTAAAAATTAAACATACATTTAGCTTTGATTCTAGTGTGCTTGTGAGACCCCACCTGGANGTCCCTTCCAGCTCTAACCATTCTGTGATTCTATGAAATAGGAATTTTTGAATGGTGACGTGCAGTTTGCAGAAGCAAAATTGTTCCTGTTTGTTCTAACAGAGCTGATGCTTTTAATTATTTCCCTTCAGCACTTCCTCTTATATCTGTAAATGTCCCACAACTTGAGTTTATTCTAGGATTTCTTCATTTTGAAGAAAATACGTCACTTTCCAGGATGTGTTATAAAACTTTTAAAACAGCTTTCATGCATAAATACTGGGTTTGGTGTTTTTTTCTAGCAAATTGCTTGTTCTCTCTGGGTATGTTTATGAAGGTTTACTTTGATCATTCAGAACTTACGAGTTACTCTTCTGTTTTCCCAGGTGGCTCGAGTATTCTATTATCTTTGTGTAATTGCACTGCAGTATGTTGCACCGTTGGTAATGCTCCTTCACACAACTCTGCTCTTGAAAACACTAGGTAGGCAAAATGTGTTCCCTTCTACACAGGGCTTCTATGTTTTCAGTTTACTAAAGAGAATTAAGAGTGTAGGAGTACTTGTAATACAGAAATGAGTTGTAGTTTTCCTGCTATTTAAAACAGTGATGTGTGGCTTTTAAGCTGTCCTCTTTCGTTGCTGCTTTTGACATTTTTTCAGTTATATCTTAATTTGTTTGGTTTATTTCTGAGAATTTCTGCAGTACAAAAAATTAAGCTGTTTACTTCTGTTGAAGTACATATTTTAACAAGTACTTTTAAAGTGAGTTTATAAAGAATTACTGATTTAATGCAAAAGTTCTTAATACATAACTCAGGAGCATCTGTTAAATCATTAGTTTTAGGTTTTGGTTTTTTTTAGCTTTTCAATCTTAACTGGGCTTTTTGGACAGAAATTGTGGGATATGGGGTTAATTTCATTATTGGGAGATGTGGAATTTTTTTTTCTTGTGAGGACTTTCTTTCACATCCTGCCATGCAGTTGTGGCATTGTTTTTGCAAAACTTTGACAACAATAGGCTTTATTGGGCTGTGATTTACCCCATTCTGGAGCAGACAACTGCTGCTGGTGAGGTGAATCATACCTAGCGCTGACAGGGGTCCCAAGGCAACTATATCAGGTGTAGGTGGTAGGATGTCAAAAGGTAAGTCGAATCCTACCCTAATAGCTTACTAGCATGGTCAGGAAGCCATGAATGTATTTAGTATTATTAAATTGTAAGAACTTCAGTATTATTTTTGTGTATATGAGTGAAAAATGTATGTAATATGATCCATAGAGTGATAGAAAAGCAAAGCTTAAATTTGATGCTACAAAAAACCCCTGTTACTCGTTTCTTTTCTAACAGGTAATTATTCTTGGGGCATCTACCCAGAACTGAATTCTGACACTCCAGTGGACAACAGCCTGCTTCCCAGTTCGGTTTATTCCGAGTCTCCACCTGCTGATGGAAAGATGAAAGTAACTGTGGTACAAATAACAATGGCCTTGGGGAGCCTAAAGAATATTTTCACTCCGCTCCTGTTCCGGGGACTCCTGTCTTTCCTCACCTGGTGGATTGCTGCTTGCCTCTTTTCTACAAGCCTTTTTGGGCTTTTCTATCACCAGTACCTGACTGTGGCATGAACAGGTCAACTGACAAAGCGAGCGCGAGGTCAAACGCTAGATACAAACCCAGGTACCCAGGAGGAGATGAAGAGAAGAGAAGAAAACTATCTATGAAGAGAAAACACATATCAGAATTTTTTTTTAAAACACTTCCTCTGTGTTCTCAGGGTGAATATTCTTAATAATGTTTAAAATCGCAACTGGGTTTGTTATTTCTGTTACCCAAATGGTAGGTAACTAATTGAATTATAGTTATCATGACTGACTGACATTGTTGTGTGGCAGGTGGTGGTGGAGCACGCTGGAAAGATACGACCTCTGAGTATCTTGGTTTCCATAAACAGCAAGCCAACCTCAAAACTTTGTGTTTTAAGCATCAACAGTCAGTGACTGAACTGTGTTGGAAGGGTACTGGTTAATAAGTGACGGTGGCTGCCTATCGATTAAATCTTGAAACTGAGCCATACAATGGAAGGAGAGAGGGGATTTAAAAAAACAAAAACAAACTTAAATAATTCTGTTGGATAGCTATCGATCACTTTTCTCCATGAAAAATGAAATAATCCAACAGGACAAAAGAGATGCTGTATATTACAGTAAGGAAAGTTGTATAAAATTTAAACTTAACGGGAATAGATGTATGACCTGACAGGTGTTGCTGCCTAAATATTTTGCAGGAATGCTTGTGGAGTAAGAGGAGGGTTATAAAAGAAAGAAAATATATATTATTTCAGTCCCTGCAGTCATTTTGAAGTAATGGCCATCTGTATTGGTGCTAATACTGATCCACAGGTTCCATTTGGATCTTTTAAATTTCTTCTTTTCAGGTAAATAGATAAATTCCATTGAACTCACAAAATAATAGGAGATAATTAGTGACACCAATCAAACATTTCAAAGCAAAACAGTTTAATCCTGCTGACTGAGAGTGTATGTATCTGTGTAATGTACATATAAATATATATTATATATTAAATATATAATATATATGAAGCTATAAGATATGGAATCTTTATTTTAAATTACTGAATGTATCTTACAGGGCCGTGGGAGAGGGATGTACGTGTATCTAGGAATTTCAAGATCCCATTTGAAACGAAAATTAAATTTTTTTCTGAAAGTTCAGTTGAAAGGGCTATTTGTTTTTGGTGCCTCTCCAAAGGTACTTAGCTATACTAAAGAATTTACCCTCTTTTGGAAGAAAAGATCTACTTAAACTGTTAATCTTGACACGTCTGCTCTGTCAGATGACGATCTTTGCCATTCTGACCTGTGTTAACTTGGCCATATAGTGACAACCAATATATCCCTTGGCCTCAGATTTTCTGTATGATAAAACAGCTAAAGTTAGGAGGAGCAAAGCAGAATTTTACCAGTTTTGCTTAAATGGAGGGACAGATTCCAAGTAGAAAACCATTGCAAAACAAAGAGAATGACAATTTTTCAGATGTTTTGTGTAGTCGCAAAACAGGAATGGGGATTTATATGCAGTAGCTTTTTTTAAAAAGTTAATACTACACTTTGCAGAGGTCAGTGGGTTTTTTAACTAATACTAGCTGGTTTTATGTTAATGTTCTTTTTCTCTTGAATTTGTGTACAGCTTTGGCATATAATAAGCATTTATAAATGGAAAAGCTTAACTAAATATTTAATATGTAGCAGACCTACCATATGGGAAAACAAACTATCAATGAATGCAGAAAACCAAGAATTTAAGCTGGGGATAAACTGTCTTACTGTGTTGAATGCCTTGTAAGTTATTTATTAGTTTATTAAATTGCATTTGCTGATAACTAGGGAGATATTTGTGCACACCAGCCGGTACCTGCCGCATGCGTTCGGGATGTCTGAGAACACCTTGCATGATTCCGCTGGTTCCATTGCAGTGTAGTGTTTCAATGCTACTGGTGCTGCAAGCTTTGTGGTTTGGTTTTGTTTTAATTTCTCTTTTTCCCATGCCAACTTTTTATCACTAAGGGGGACAAAGGCTGAACTGTGTGAATTCGCCTAAAGGAAAAATATTTGACTTCATGGATTCAGATCTCGACACATTCCTAGTAAACGCCTTTTGGATTAATAGAATGACAAAAACCTGACAGGTCCAGCCCTACTAGACACACTTTCTGTTTGTTTGAGATATGTCATCACTAATAGAATTAATAGGGCCAGCTTTTAAGTTATAGTTGTGGATCCAATGTATTTCATTCAGGAAAGTAGCCCGGTTTGATTCTGAGGGTGAACGTCTCGCTGTGAAGGAGATACATAACCTGTTGTTGCAATCTGAAGGAAAGGAATGAGCTTTGGAGAGGGGAGAAGACTGTAAAATAATGTTAAGCAACAGAGTTCCTGTTGCCAGAGGTATTTATTCTTGAAAGCTCCTGAAGTAAAAGCAGACTGTAGTTACACAGTATTGCATTCAACAGAGTTAATTGTGTGCGTAGCTGAGCTTTGCAGCGCCTTTGGTAAGAGCTCACGCTGTCCTGTTCTTCAGATGTCACACTGGTCACAGTGGAAAAATAGGCACCTGGATGCTGCTGAAGTTAAGATCAGCACTGCTGGCCCTCGTTGTTTCATTGTTCCATGGAACTCAGTGGTTGACCTTCTGGTCAGCGGTCTGATCCGAGTGGGAGGTGGCCTTTCTTTGGAGCCCATTTAATCCTTACGTGAGTCTGGGAGGCTTATTAAAAACTAAAATATAGCAATAAACAGCTTGGAAATGCGAGGTGACAGTGAAACAAGAGGGAGTGCGTTGCTGTGGTTGTGAGGAATGTTTCCTACGACCACACCATGTGCTCAAAAGGGACTTTTAAAGCAAAATAGCAGCCCTGATAGTCTTGACTTCCATAAACGTTATATAAACCTCAAAGGAGTACCTGCTCACTTCTTTAATAAGTTACTTTAAAACAGCAGCTGGCAAATGCTTTTCCTTTTTTTTTCCTTTTTATGGAGACCTTTCTCAGCACCTGAGAGGAGGAGGAAGAGCATCTTGCAGAAATGGAAAAGCAGGTAGAACATGGCTGAGAGATTAGCAGTTTTGATTCAGGATTTTTAAGCATTTTGTCTTGCTTTTCACCCACTACCTTCTTAATTTCTGAGAGATTTTAGAAGGAAAGGTGCCTTTGACAAAGAATCAGCTTTTCTTACTTTCTTCCTTCCTCAGTGCACATCTCTCTCTCTCCCTCTACAGCAATGTGACTTGTCAGCTTGACTTTTCTCCTGTCCACAGCTTTTTCCCCTTTGTTACCCAGAACTGACTGGGCTAAATTGGTTCAGGATTATATTTTGATTTTTTTTATTGTTTTGGTTTAATCTATTTTTGAAGAATTACTTCCTATGAAGATCTTAAATAACTTTGAATTACAGCTGGAATATAAACTTTTTTAATGATTGTTTAAACACTGCACTTCAATTATGAAAGTCCCTTTGGATCAGAGAGTATTAAGATAGTGATAAATCCAAGTCTTCCAGCAACTTCAGGGAAGTCCAAACATAACACTTGGGTTATTTCTGAGTTTAGAGAAGCTGAATAGGAAAAGGGGAATAGATTATAACAAGCCTGTTCTTCCACTTTGCAGTTGATGTTCTCAGGCAGCACTCGTCCTCTTCCCAAGCTCTAGACTTTGCCAGGCTTTGAGGTATATTTTAGCTGCACAGTTTTTCTTCTTCCAGACTTCTCTTGCGTAGGAACCAACATGTGTAGAAACAGGAGAAAACCAAGTAGCATCAGTACAAGAGAACATCCTTGTGCAGAGGGGACATGCTTTGGAAGGTTTATTTTTGTGGCATTTGTTCTTCACCTTCTTTGAGTCAGAAATGCTAGAAGACTGGTGCTTGGCTGGCTTGTAAAGTCAGATTTGCATGTGGACAAAAAAAAAATGCCACTGAAATACATGACACAACGATTAGGTAGCATCACCTTGGTGCATAAAATGGTTAATGGGTATGGAAATTCCAGCTAGCCTCAAAGGGAACGCTTAAAAGCCTTGTAGTAACTTTTCACAGTAACTACAGCTAAATGGAAGTGGTGGGTCTTGGATTTACCACACAGAAAATTCAAAGTATCTAATGCTAGAGCTGTTGGAAGGCTCTGCAAGGTAAAAAATCTTGTGCCTCTTCATTGTTTAAGACCTGTGTTTTCCATTTGAACGTAGCTTATTTCTCCAGAGAAGGTTTTGAACAGTTTTTTGGAAGCGTTGTGCTTTGCTGTATGTCACACATTTGTGCATTTCATAGCCACTTAACCCCAGAGTTAATTTTGTCACTGCAGTGTTTTAGTTAAGACTGAAGAATTAAGTGGTGAAAATGGAAATGTTGAATCAACATCAGGCCAAAGAAAACTCTGTGCTCTCTTGGAGAAACCTTTCTGTTGTGGCTGAGCAAAATCTTAATAAAGGAAGGCAACAGCCGGTCACTTGTATCCTAAATCAAATATTAAATGTGAGTGTTTACCATCATGAGTAAATAAGACTGTTATTTTTAGCATCTGCAGCCCAAGTCCTAAATCTCAAAAGATAATTAAGAGCAATATTTTGACCTCACTGATATTTACTCTAAGGAGCATGTGGGCAACAAGTGCTGAAGCCATGTCTCATCTACTTCAGCAAGCTGATGTGGAGTGGTCAGTTTGTGCTTCAAAGTGACTTTTTCTTTTCTTTTTTCTT
Source organism: Thinocorus orbignyianus (assembly GCA_013400375.1). Lineage (NCBI taxonomy): Eukaryota > Metazoa > Chordata > Aves > Ciconiiformes > Thinocoridae > Thinocorus > Thinocorus orbignyianus. The sequence continues at coordinate 216,746 of VXBW01008310.1, read as the reverse complement.
CTTTTATTTGGGTGCAACTTGTTCTTTAGGGAAGTCTGCCCCGCTCTGTGACTGCAGCAGTGTGTGCACTGAAAGGGACAGCACGTTTAATCTCTGCTCCTGGTCCTGGGCTGGAAGGTCTTCCTCCTCTGGGGACGGGGGAGAGGCCAAGGTGTGATGGTTTCCAGGCTGCTTTCACTGACACATCTGTTTATGCTGCACTAAACTGTTCCAAGTCTCTCACTGTGGGCTGCCAGGAGGGTGATGCTGCACTGGAGATCGTTTTGCATGCCAGTGTATATGTGTTTTTATAACTTTGATTTCAGTGGTGTTTTTAATGGAAATTATTTTTAATCCTGATACCATGGATCATTTTATTTTCTTTCTTTCTTTCTTTCTTTTTTTTATTAATATCAGTGCCTGCAACTAGAAGTCAAGTACTTCTGCACTAATTCTTTTTTTTTTTTTTTCTAAAAACCTGATATCCAAGCTGAAGTTTTACCAAGTATGCAGTTTTATATTGCAGCATGAAATCCACCTGTAAATACCAAACTTCTTCCCAAACCAACCACGCATCTGTCAGGAATCCTCCCTCGGCTTTGCAGCATTTCTCTTGACAGCATGCTATCTGTATGACTCTGCTAGTTATAAATCAAACACCTCAGCAGAGTTTTGAGAGTAGCTTTTTACAAACTCCTTAGTTGTAGGCTGTTTATTTTATGATGCTGCTAAGTGGGTTTTTTTACCTTTGAAACCTTGGCTGAAGGTACCTTAAAGCCAGCCTTGCCCTCTTGTCCTCTGCTCGCTGTATGTTCTGAGCTTCAAGGATGGGTATTTCTAGTGTTGTTTTTTTCTTATTTAAACAAACAACAAACCTAGGTCAAAGAAGAACGCACCAAAAATTCTGTCTCCGAAGTACAGTTCATGCCCATGTCATGAAGTGCCAACAAAAGGCTTTGATTTGTCCTTCCTTTGTCCTGTTGTTACAACCATCTTGCGTGTTTTTGGTACATAAGGCTTTCTAGGGAGAGCACAACGTGGGGAAAGGAAATACTCTGTCGTTGCAATCACAGGGAACTTTGTCTAATGTTTCTTTGTTTTTTTTGGTCTTCCCATTGATGTGAGCGAATGTGAAGTGTAAAGATGCTATTAAATAATTTAAGCCTAAAACTCCTGGTAAGGCAGACTTGTTGCAAATTGCACAGGGAACACGCTCCAAGCTGTAAATAATTTACTTTAAATATGTCTCTTTGTTGCTGGGAACATGCATAAATTCAATGTTGTTTTTCTGTTAATAGTCTCTCTTTTTTTTTTTTTTTTTCTCCTCTTTTTAAGCAAAAAGGATTAATGCTTCCTACTCTCCATCCTAAGAACAAAAAAAGAACAAAAAAACCCCACCTCCCTCCCCTTCATTTCAACATTTGCCAAATGTGAAAGACTGATGTAATTTATGTAAATTCTAGCTTCCTCGTATGGCTAAATTTGCTGTTAAAAAAAAAAAAATTACGATTTTTATAGTTACAGCTTTACAAGTATTGAGACTGTCACGCTTCAGGGTGGAGGTGGTGCCAAGTGGTTGTTGAGTTGTGTTGACCTGCCCCGACCGGCGGTGCGTTGCCTGCAGTCCCGGACTGGGGTCTGTGGACGTTGAAAAATCTGGGGATTTGCTCTATTTTTGGGGCTGGGGGTGTGTTGGGCATTCATTTGGTGGTTGATTTTATGATTATTATCTCTTTTTTTTTCTTTTTTTTAAGTGGGTGTGGATGATGCTTAGGTACAATTACTGCAAATAATAAACAACCTAAACAGCGTCGCGTTCTTTTTGTATGCCGTAGACTGAAGTGCCTAAATGTGGGTGGTCTCCAGAAGACGTGCTTTGGATTCCTTGTGTGTACCCTTGTAGATGTTTCTGCTGCGTAACAGATGGTTAACTTTGGGAAAGAAACCCTTAAAGTGGGGTTTGCTGTAAAATCATTGTTTCCTTACAGTTCTTGGCTTGCAGAATGTCTGTGTGTGTTCACGGGTTATTATACAGCGGGGTCAAGTAAGATTTTGAAGAAATCTTTTCCATCCCTGTTGATTTAGTGATAATCTGAGAGCTTTTCCCACTAGACTGGTAGTGTGACACCCACTGCCAGCTACGCAGTCAGTTTTCTTTGTTTAGGGAAAAGGGAAGGGGCTTAAACAATTCCAAGAGGGTTGACTTTAAGAAGGTTTTGTAGGGACATGGTGGGTGTTGCAGGGAGAAACGGGTGACTTCAGACAGGTAAGTCCTTCTGCCTGAGCTCAGACAGGCTGCTTTCTCCTTCACCACATCCATATGGATATTTTTGGGAGGGGGTGAAAAGATTACAAAAGAGCTGGGTTGTGAGGTGGCTGGCTGGCACCCAGCAAAGCCTCTCCAAGAAAACCCCAAAAGGTGTGGGTTACACCTTGTGCCAGTTCTGTCGGATGTTGTTGAGGGTTTTGAAAAGCAAAGCCACCCCTTTAAATTACTTCCCAGGCTCAGAGAATGGCAGGAGCTGAAGGTGAAACCTTCCTGGTCTGGTTCAGCAGGGAAATTTAGTTAAAAAAAAACACCAAACAACTGAGGAAGCAGCAGGTGCCTCCTCTGTAGTTAATTACGTGTCCTAAATGTGAAGTGCTTGTAAGTCGAGACAGCGTGGCTGGTTCAAATCTACCAAAGGAAGCCGCCTTCTGAGGAAGGCTCACAAAAATCATTTTGAGCTTTTTATCTCTAAAAAGCGGCTGTAGTAATCCACACTGTTTGGGAAACTGCTCCAGTAAGCTTGCTAAAGGTTTCCTTACACTGTGTGTAAGAATTTACATTGTGGGGTTGGCTTTTGGTTTGTTCTTTTTCCCTTTTTTTGTTATTACAGAGCATTTAAGAAGCTGGTTCTGTCTTGCTTAATGCCACCATGTATCAGGTAGCTTTTTTTTAATTAATGTGAACGTGGTAAGGATTGGTTTGTCGTCTCTGCACCCAAATCCCTTTACCATCAGCAAACTTTTGTAAAGCAAAGCAAGCTCATCCTTTCTCACTCCCCGTTTGCTCATTCTGTTGAAATGTTGTAATTTGTTTTTTATAATGCACACCTTACTGGAGCTAAACTTGCACCTGCTCGCTGCTGGTGGTAGTAGCACGGCAAAACTGAAGAGAAACTGTGATGAACCTGCTGTACACCCACTGCCCCGTCCACTCGCTTGCCTCTGTAAAGCCTGGGTCCGTGTTAGACACCTGATGTCTCCTGCAGCCGTGCTCTTGATGGTGATTTAGTGTCCCGACGTGTACTCTGCATGCCTTTGTGAAAGGATAGACTGTTCTTGCCGTACTTAATCTNATCTGCGGTTCGCTTGCATCTGCATTAAGGTTAAAAAAAAAAAAAAAAAAAAAACAACAAAAAACCAAAAAAAATACCACCACAACAAACCAACTTCCATTATTTTATATAGTATTTCCCACATCCAAACAAAAATAGGAGGATTTCTAAAGCCAAAGATCAATAAATGTTTGTTGTCTATCGGTGTGATTTTTTTTATTATTATTTCCCCTCCTGTTTTGTATTATACATCCCTCTTGTTAACAACTTGTGCAAAATCCCCAGGTTTGCTAGAGAACATGTGGTAGCCAGACTTTTTCCCAGTTTCTATGCTTGCCTAAATGCTTTATGGTTCTTTTTTTTAAGAGTAGACTGAAAGAAAAAGAAAGAGTAGACTGCTTACCCCCTCCTTGTTTGGGGATGCAGCAGAACAAACAATTTCTGAGTATAAATTGATGTAAGTAGCAGTTTACCCACAAAGAACCACCTACAGATTTGATACAAATGCTTTCATTTGAGTCCTTCACAATTAAAATTTGGGAATAATTTAACTTCCTGGGGAAAGATTGTCTGTATACCATGGTGAGTGGAGGAAATTCAGAGTTTCCGAGTACACCCACAGGATTTATTACCTCTCTTCTTGACTGTCACCATTCCTGAACTTGGGAGTGGGCTGCCCAGCCAAAGGGGTTGAGGCACCATCCCTGGAGGTATTTAAAAGGTGGGTTGACATAGTGCTTAGAGACGTGGTTTAGTGATGTTTTGTTCTCGGAGTTAGGTTGATGATTGCATTCGATAATCTTGAAGGTCCCTTCCAACCTGGACAATTCTATGACAGGAAAGCGTTTTAAAATGGGTTGTGCTTGCTGTCTGAAAAAGAGAAGGAGTGTGTTTAACATAATTACCTGGTCCCTTCTATTTATTTCATCTTAACAACACTAAGAAAGGAACGTGCTTAAAGTAATAACATCTTGTAACCATAGGGGTTTTTTTAAAATTTGATTATTTTTTATAATACCGGATTTGGTTATGCATGGATTCTCTTTCCATGTGTGCAGCAGGTACAGATGAGTGATACCAGAACTGATCAGACAGTTCTACAGTGGTGGAAAAACCCTTGAGAATCAGTCTCCTTTAACCTAAAGCCAAGTTGGTACCAAAGATCCCTTCAATTATAAAGGCCAGGCTGGATGGGGCTTGGAGTAACCTGGTCTGGTGGGAGGTGTCCCTGCCCTTGGCAGGGGGGTTGGAACTCTATGATTTTTAAGGTCCCTTCCAACTCTAACTGTTCTATGAGTCTATGACAAAGGACAGTCCTGTTGGAGAGAGGAAATAATGCCCCAACAGTCCATAGGAAGAGCCAGTCTTGATTTTTGGGGT
>VXBW01008310.1:171054-197603 GCA_013400375.1 Thinocorus orbignyianus | reverse complement strand
GTTTTATTTTTTTTTTTTTTTTTTTTTTTTTTTTTTTTTTTTTTTTTTTTTTTTTTTTTGTGTGTGTGTGTGTTTTGGTTTGTTTTGGTTTTTTGTTTGTTTGTTTGTTTGGTTTTGTTTCTCTTTTTTCTTTTTGGTTTGGTTTGGTTTGGTTTGGTTTTTTTTTTTGTTTGTTTTGTTTTTTTTTTGTTTGTTTTGTTTTTTGTTCTTGTTTAAAGCAATTGTTTCCTAAAGCTTTTTGCCCCAGCTGAAGGAAGGAAAGTTTCTAGCAATTGTGCAGGCTGCTGTCATCCACAAGGACACGTCTCATGCAGCCCCTGATTGCCCAATCGATGAAACGAAGCCCCTCATTCTCAAGAGAAAATTGCAAAACAGTGAAAAGCATTAATGCACTCCAGGCTGCTCCAGCAGCCACGTAGCCCCCCGACCGAATACTTTCAAGCCATTGCCAGGAGCGGGCGACTCTGACGTGACAGACCTTTCCCATGAACTTCCCCAGGCTGTGCTTTTAGCCAAATAAAAAAAAAAAGAAAGAGGAAAAAAGAAAAGAAAAAGGTCTTCAACGGCCTGGAGACGCCAGCACAGATCCTTTCAGTTCACACAGTGCTTGGTGCTCAGCAAACTCCCTCTATCTCTGGAAAAGAGACGGCATACCTCAAAGAAACCTCCCGTTTATTGGTTTTCTTTTAGTTGTGGGGGCTTTTTCCCCCCCCCCTTCTCCCCCCCAACAAGTTTTCTGTATCTGTCTTGACAAATACAGCAGAGGAGGGCAATTTTGGAAGCCCTAGCTGCTTGGGTTGATGCACGGGAAGAAAGCAGCAAGTTGAAAGATCCTCACATAAATACATTATTTTAAATTCCATGTATTTTGGATTAACCGTTAAAACTTCCATGAAATCTAATAACCCTGTACTCTTGTTTATTTTACAAACAAATCTCATGCTGGAGGAGTTGAAGGGAAGGGGGAAAAAAAAGAAAAAAAGCTGTAAGCGCCCCTCCCTTCCACTTCCACCCCTTTATTATTTAAATCAGTATTCATTCTGGTAGGTTTCTGAAAACTGTAGTAAGGTTATTTGTGTTTGTGACTAAATTAACAACATTGGTGATTTTTCTTTTTTTAAGCAGCATTCCAGTGTTTGCAGATGCCTTTGCAATCCTACAGTCTGTGCTATTTATTATGAGACTGATTTTAAAAACCTACAGTTCTGCTTTGAATCTGAACATATAGGTAACTGTATTTTTTTTTTCTTTTACTAACACAGTGTATACTGCCTCCCCCTCCCCCCAAAGTATTTATTCTGTGTTTAAAAAAGTTAAACGTCTTTGCAAAAGAGCTTTAGAGCATTCAGTTTCAAAATACTCTAAGATGTTGTCATTAGATTTGCAGTGAAAGCAAATTGGGAAGATCTGTAAAAATTATGGTTTAATTATAGTAATCTCCTGTAATTGAAGGACATTAGGGAAAGAAACGAGCAGGCCAGTTTATGTGAGAGTTTATTCTTCAGGAAAAAAAAAAAAGAAAAAAGAAAAAAGAAAGAAAAGAAAAAAAAGTAAATCTGTATTTCATATTGAATTTAATATGAAATCCACAGCCATGGGAGAAAAAAAAACAGGGGTTTATCTCATAATTTTTCTCATTGAATAACTTACTTTTATAAGGTATCCATTCAGTAGCAAATCCCCTTTTTTAACAATAACAAACCAAATCTTGGAGTAAATGTGATTTATAAACGATCCTGGACTACTAAACAGAAATTATTTAAAAGAGGTAAGTAACCCAAAGGTGGTTTAGTACGGATGTGCAATACATACAACAAGCAGAACTCTGTGCCGGGTGGGGATCATAGCTAATTATTATTAAATTATTCAGGCAGTGTGCCTTGGCTTTTTATCCTCCAAACTATTTTAATCCGCTTGTGTAAAGGGTCTTCTGTGGAGCAGAACAGAAACAATCCCTATCGTGTTTACAACCGTTAAGGTGGCGCCTCACGTTAAAATAACTTCAGTTTCCAGCTCCTTTTAGCTTCAGGTGAATCGAAGCCAGATGAGCCGCAGCATCTGCTTCGAAATAAATAAAAATAGTGTTTCTGTGAGTTCGCCGCCTGGTCGACACCGACAGGGCCCTCCCGGTCCTCCCCAACACGTGCCGGCGGGCAAAGATGCTCCGGGATGCTGTAGGATAAACGAGTCGGTGCCTTCTCGGCATCTTCCCCGCTCCGCCATCCTCCTCGTCTCTTCGTTTCCCTCGNTCTTTTTTTTTTTTTTTTTTTATTTTTTTTTTGTTTTGGGTTTTTTTTTTTTGTTGTTGTTTTTTTTTTTTTTAAATATATACTTATTGTTGGGTTCTTTTGTTACTTACCCCAATTTTTATTTTGATGGAGGTTTTAAAATTTGTTTCTTTTGTTTTGCTTTGTTTATTTGTTTGTGGGGAGGTTTTTTCGTTTGTTTGTTTAGAGTTTTTTGTTTGTTTCGATTTTTCTTTTTATTTTTCTCTCCATTTTTGTTTGTTTACTTTTTATTTTATTTTTCTTTCTTACTTCAAAAAAAGCTTTTTCTTTTTCTTTTCTTTTTTTTTTTTTTCGTGAGTGTGTTTTTTTAATTTTTACTTCATTTTGGAAACTATTTCATATATTTCATTTATTTCATTTTGGAAACCTCGGCAGTAGATTCCGACATGAGCGCCCCCTGAACTGCTGCCTCCGCGTTGGCGGGGGGAGACCCTCCCCTCCCGAGGATACTCCTGCAGAATTTTTGGGCTCTTCTCTGAGCTTTGGGGACCAGTGCGGGGATTTCGGGGTGGGGGAAGGCTATGCCCGCTCCCTCCCTCCAACCGCTCCAGTTGCGTGCTAGGCTGCGATGCACGGAGGCGCAGTTGTCATCCTTTTGTAGGGTTGAAAAAAGAAAAAAAAGAATGGAAAAAAGATAAAAAAAGGAAACGAAGGATGTTTCAGGTTGATTCTCTTCAGCGTGAGCATCCTTGGAGCCGGCAAAGGCTCCGCTTTGCTTTACTAAGGGGGGAGAAATAAACGGAGCAGGGGATGGGCACCCGGGAATCCCCCAGCCGCGTAAAAGGGTCGACGATGAGGGCAAGAAAGGAGGTTTCCCGGTGCCCTGTGGAGGAAGGACAGGGAAGTTCCTGGCCGTAAAGAGCCTCCAAAGTGTTCTTATTTTTCGGGTCGGCGTGCGGATACTTCTTGGGAGGCAAGGAACGGGATGGCAAGGTTGGCTCAAAGGAAAGGTTTAAAAATCTCTAATTTTTTTTCCCCCGTTGAGTGGTACAAGTTGGGCGCGTTTTGCACTTTCCCCCTGGGAAGTGTTGAAGGACCGATCTGGCAATAATTACTTTCTAAGTTGCCATCACCTGTGTTTTTCACACATCGTCTTGACAAAGGCTCACTCATTTGTTTTTGTAAGAACCACCGGAGCCTGAGAATAATTCTTCCACATTACAAATGTTTTCCTAAAAAACACATTTTATGTCAGACTGTAAAAGCACTTTGCACCCCAGCACACGTGCAATACAATACGCAGCCTCTTTTTATTTGAATAAAAATTATTCAAAATGCTGTCTAAAATAAAAGTATTCATTTCCATGCTAGGTTATTTTTGTAATTAAGTAATACTCACATTAACATCTTTTAATGGCAAGTGCGACTGATGTTTTACTACTACTCTAAATTTCATCTACAGACACAGCTGATGAAATAAGGGAACTGAATGAGTTTAATACAAAATGTGAATAATGAGTGTTCAGAAAAAAAATAAAAGAAAAGGGATATTTTATTATTTTGATATCTTCCAGGAGTTGAGTTTTTTTGTCAGTAGTAAGTATAAAAATTATTTTAAAAGATTTTCCTTCATATGGTTGTAAGATCTAATCATAGTGATAATAAATATTGATGATGTTTTACCTTAACTGTGGCAAAAGGAACAAAATCTTATCCAAAAGAAGAAATAACAGGTAACTTTCTCTCCGCCTGCTCCACGAAACCCTCAGGTTCTGCTCCCCATCCCTTCATCCTCAAATATGTTTAGTGATGTCAAGGTTCAGATATTCAATGGTAGGGTTCCTCCACTACGGTTTTATCAAACTTTGCCATCCTTTGTCTTCATGAAGATGATTTTAGAAGTTAGAAAACTCAAGCCTACTTTAGAGCAGTAAGGCAAAGGGTTTAAAGATGCCTGTTGGACTTAGGACTCGTTTTCAGCGTCCACAGGAGTGCACAGAGACGTCTGTATCTTAACGAAATTTTATCGATTTTTGCTTGAAAATTTGTCTTGAACTCCTGGAAGGAGGAAACAAGGTTTAACACTAGCTTTCAGTGCTTTAGAGGAGCATGCTTATTCTGAGACTGTTCCACCACTTTCCTGAGAGACCCATAAACTTTTACTCCAGGGCAGACGCAAAATTTGGAGAATTCAAGAGAAAAATCTGAATGAGGGAGGAAACGATCTTCCATATCCATGGTGAATCATGAGTTTTAAGTGGCCATGCTATGGATTAGGAGGTATAGTAGGGCTTTTGAAATATAATATAGTATTGGCATAATGCGTGGTTACTGTTTGAGCTGTGGACTTGTTGCCATTGGCTTTTTTTTTGGTAAAAAAAAAAAAAAAGAAGAAATCCAACACCTGACAGAATTTAACTCTACAAAAAAAGCACTGAGATGGATCAAATGTCTCAAAATGCCCCTTCACAATGTATTTTTTTTACAACATGAATGGTGTTCAGGATAATACACTGCTCTTGTCTCATGTGGAAGTCACTGCGTGAAGGAAGGCACTTACTTGGGTCGATGGGAACATATTTTTTAGTATATGCTCATCACAATCATCCCATTGATTCTGGCAGACTTTTGACAGGGATTTGGCAATACTTGACCATAGGCATTATTTTTTCATGCTTTCAGCAGTGTGCCACTATCCTCAGGGAAACATAGGAGAATGGGAGCAGCCCTTTCATGAGGTGGAAATTAGTAACGTCATCACCCTGATACGGAAACACATTTAAGCTGACGTAGTATCATGAAAACCTCCACCAATGAGTTGGGCTTTTTTTTTTGTTTCCTCCACAATTCCCATCAGGTAATGCATCCAGAAGATTTTTGTGGTTATCTTCACATTTCTGGTCTAAGTGTATCCACACTTCGTTTGTACCTACTGTCTTTTGGGCAAAACATTTCCTTTTGCTCATTTGGCTTTCTCCACCCTTTCTTCCCCACCTTGCAGATATATTTCCAGAAGGTAATCATATTCTCCTACAGTTTTGCTAGGCCAAAATATCCCTCTGAAGACATCCTTTCTGGAACTTGATACACTTACCTGCCCTGGGAGCAGAATGTGAGGTGTGAGAGACCAACCAGCAGCAACGGTGGAGCACCAAAAGCATTTCTGTATAATACATGCACAGCAGATCTTCTAGGAGTCACGGTTTTTTAATTCAGTGGTGGTGTGAGCCTCAGTACGACAGGCTTGACACTCTGCAATATAAAAATAGAATTAGACTTCAATGTTTTGTTAAATTCAGTGTCTTGGAGTTCTCAGATAACTATGAGGGTACCTGAACCAGAGAGACTATCACAGCATGAAAGAGAAGCCACTTCTGCACAGGAACTGGCATTTCAGGTTTGGATTTAAAGACGGTAAACATGATGCTAAGGCATTTAAAGCCTTTTCTTCTGAGCTGCAGTAAACCAGCAAGGTGACATCAGAAATAATGACATCTGAAGGCCTGCACACAACAAGCAAGGAAAGTCCCAGGGCTGGGTTGACTCAGCAGTACCTGACCTGGCTGCTGAATGATGAGCTGAGGAAATATCACTGCCTTTAGGAAAGAACTGTCAAAGCTCCTTTAGCTCTTGTAAAGCTCTTAGTGCCATTTGAAAGGGTACTTGCTGAAAAAGTACTTTGTTTATTTTTCTAACTTTAATGTTTTACTCATCTGTTTAAGCACATCTCTGGTTTGTTTTGTGAAATGTGAACAGGCATGCCAAGTGAATAACATCTGAAAACAATGAAATTCCACTATGTAATATCAGCCCAAGTAGCTGGATATCCATGCCTATGGTTCCTTCTTTCTATCATTAAAATAACTTCAGCAGTTAGTAAAAATACACCACTTCATGTTGTCTTCTAAACGTGCAGCCTCTTTGTTGCACCTTGACCCAGCAGGATAAATGTGGAAGTGATACTCAGGTCCTGTTGTTTTGCAGGTTGTTCTGGTTTTGATACCAAACCCGAGTATTTCTCCAGCTACAGAACAAACAGCAGTGAGATTCCCAGAGGACTTTTCACATGTGTGTGGCTACTTTCTACACACATCTTTATTTGGCTATGACTGAAGTGAATGCCTGTGGGAAATGGCTGAGGTTTACTTCACATTCCCACCTTCAGAAGCAGAACCTCATGCCTCGACTCAACAGGAGCTGTTCTGAAAATCCCTCTCTCCTGCAGCAGCCCTAGCTCCATATTCCCATTATTTTCCACTTTCTTCTCCTTTCTGTGCTCTCTCCCATGACAGACACTGCCAAGACCCCTGCCCCTGTGGTGTGGATGATGCCAGCTACTATGGATTAGTGGGCAGTGATATTTGGTGTCCCTGCGTGGCTCAGAAGAGACAGAGACATATATCTTCACAGACAAAAATCTTATGCCCCCCTCTTCCCCGTGTGAGCTCCGTCAGCTCTTTCTCCTTCTCAGCCACCCACTGCATAGCTGGTGGGAAACAACACTCAATATACCTTTGTCACTGCTGCCACAAATTGCTGCCACAATCCTGGGTCTCAACCAGGTGCAGGATTTTGAGGGCACAAGCCATGCTTCATTTTTAATGAAAACTATGGCCATTATTGACCTTCAGAGATTCATATTGTCCTGAATCCTGTCTGAGAGAGCTCTGGGCTGCGCATCCATCAAATCCTGTGGCAGCCTGCGGGCATTCTCCACCAGCAAGCAATCCCTGCCCTAACTCTGTTTTGTGATGGGTCAGTGGTCCAGCAACTCCCTTTCATGCTGTTCTTAAATGCATCCTTCACCATTATTAAATGATGCTGTCTGACATCGAGCCCTGCAATGCCTAGCAGAAAAGAGGGTGCTTGTGGGTGTGGACACCTTGATTTTTACCATCTACTTTGAGTACCATTACCTGTCAAACTTCAGTATCATGAACTATGAGATTCACCAGAGGATTTGGGTAGATTAGCCCACCTGGAACCCCTCTGCCCACTAGTGTTGCTATCTGCTGAGTGCTATATCTACCACGGAGCCAAACCTGCAGCTGAGGAGCACCATGAGGTCAGTCAAGTGACCCAGGCTTTCTGTCTTGATCCAGCACATCCTCAAGAGGTTTTCCTCTACATACAGCAACTGAGAAGTGATACAGAGCTAAGATTTTGCAGACAATAAAACTAGAAATGATGGCAGAACAGCCTCTTTCCCACTTGTGAGGTTTTTGGGTTTTTTGGTTGGTTGGTTGCTTGCTTTTTTTTTTTTGTTTGTTTGTTTGTTTTGTTTTTAATGTTGTGATGCTATATTTATTTTTTCTCATTTATTTTTCCTGAGGTGGGATCGGTGGGGGAAACATCACTAGGTATAATTAGAATGGGAACTTAATTCTTGATTTTGACCCATGAAGCTGAATTAATTCTCACCTTAAACCACTGGATCTGTGCTTTCACTGCTCATGACATGAGCAGAGCCCCTCACGGAGCTTACTGCTTTATAGCCACTGTTGGGCCATCTATTATCTGATATCTGCTATTGCTTTTGAAAACCTTAATAAACTCACCACAGGAGAGCTGCACTGTGTGTCTTTATGTATATTTTTTTTCTACATTTTCCAGTTTTGTTTTGTTTTGATTTGGTTTGGGGTTTTTTTTTCTATTTTAAGCTTATTTCATGGGATCTGTTATTACTGCAATGCGGGTGCAGTTGTGATGCTAACATATATCTCTTAAATGGAGGAACTACATGCAGCAAAGGGATTGCAAGTCTTCAGGAACTGATTAAACCAGCTGAAACACAAGAGCAGCAGATCCTGCATGCACACCTTGTGCAGTCAGACAGATGCGGACAAGTATTTAGGCTCTTCTCTGTAGGGTACTCACTCTGAGCAAGCGTGACACATTCCCATAACCAAAAGGCTATAATTGTTTGCTCCAGAAAGGTGCAAACAATGATGGTTTATGAGCAGGCACAGTTTATACGGTCTTCGTTGCTAGGTAAGCTTGTTGTTAACTTCTTCAAGGGGAAAGCTGTGAGTTTAGAACAGGAAGGGAAACTCGAAACACGTTTCTAAATTTCCACTTCAAACCTGGTTGTGGTCTGGGTGAGACACTGTGTTTGTTTACTCCTTATGGATCTGAAGTCAAAAGATAAAGTGCATTCCTGTTCATGCATTATTAGCCAATATTGTTGATTTATTTGTTGAAAGACTTGTCTGGCAACTGCTCTCACAGCTATTGGCAACTTCTGGCAGGAGGACGAGTGTGGTTGTGCTTTGTCTGGAAGAGGACCTCTAGTGTCACGTGTGTGGGGGTGGTGGGTGGCATGGGGCTGAGTGGGGAGAGTGGATCAGATCACACCTTGGAACACAAATCCATCTGTTCCTTCCAGCCTCTGTCCTCTGATGGTTTTCAGAGGTTCCTTCAGCAGTGTTGTTGCCAAAAAACTATTCTGCCTGCAACACATATGGTTTGTACAGCCCACCAGGCAGGGAACAGGTCCTGTGCAACTTCTTAGAGACTGTCTCACTCCCTACAGCTCCCTGAACGGAGGGTGTAGCCAGAGGGGGTCAGTCTCTTCTCCCAAGTCACAGGTGATAAGGCAAGAGGAGATGGCCACAAATTGCACCAGGGGAGGTTCAGATTAGATATTAGGAAACATTTTTACACAGAAAAGGTTATTAAGCCTTGGAATGGACTCCCCAGAGCAGTGGTTGAGGCACCATCCCTGGAGGGATTTAAAACACCTGTTGCCATAGTGCTCAGTGACGTGGTTTAGTGATGTTTTTTGTCAGAGTTAGTTTGATGGGTGGACTAGATAATCTTAAAGGTCACTTCCAACTTAGACAACTCTGTGATTCTGTGATTCTCCTGAGTGTGACGGAGAGCTGTTTGGAAAGAGAAGCTTAGCTTTCCTAGCTTGGTATAATTGGCTTTGGGGCTCACTGTTTTGATGTCAAATTCACAGTTATGACAGAACAGCTTGCAGGTTAAAGTAGGAGAAAAAAAAGTTGTCTTCTAATCCTCTTGCTGCACATCCATACTGAGGAGCCCTAATTTTATATGAGAGTTAAAAGGCTTTGGTGATGGCGAAGTTAATGAGTCATTCATGATTGTGGTAGGATTGCTGGGATTCATTTTGCATCACTGTCATTAAACACCACACTCAGGCATGTCCCATGTCCTTGTTTGGACTTTTGTACCAGGAAGATGAGCTGTAGGTGGTGGGCGTGAATGAGGAGAGGCATCAGGCCGGGTTGTTGGCTCCCTCTTCAACATTTCAACAGGAGGAAAGCACTTCTCCCACAAACTACCAGTGCTAAAATGCCATCAGCTTGTTTATATGGATCAGGGAGTTGGGTAAAGGAGGATGACAGGGCAGGTGGGCTAAACGTACCGCACAGAAGAGATGACTTCCCAGCATAGTCAACATTGGTGTTTTGTTCCTTCTTGTACCAGAAAGAAAATCATGATCCACTGCCTCTGATAGCAGCAAAACCAAAGTGCTGAGGATCTAGCATGTGGAGGCCACCTCAGAAACTTTTCCCCAAGCATCACACTGACTCTGATTAATCTCCAGATGTACAAATCCTTCACCTTACACCTAAGACTTCTTTGAAGAGTGACATGATGTTCTGCAGCTTGGCTACAGGCACAGCAAACACTTTACAGATGCCAAGGATTAAACTGACTCATATGATTACTTCAGAAACCACAGATATTTAAAGAAATGGAAGGCACAAATATGAGTAGTCAACGTAGTGCAAGAAAATCTAATCCTTTTACTGTGGCTGCCTTGAATAATGTGGTTTTTGCACAGAACAAGTCAAGCCCTTTGCAGACAAGCAGCACACAAACCTAGTATAACAGGAGTTAAAAAGAAATGCTTTTACTTTTAAAGTTATCACATTTGGAACTGAAAGTCATAGAGAGTTGAAAAGTGTGTATCCCATGGTACCATTTTTACACATGCTTTTCTCAGACTGGAAAGGCACTTTTAAACCATTAAAAAAACCATTAGAAAAAGAAATAAACAGAAGTCTCAGAGATCAAGCAACACAAATCCCATTTTCTGTTAAAAGTTAGAGTTGTATTTCTACTATCTTATTAAAAATTTAATGTTGCAAGATAATCTGAGTTCTTAATAAAAGTATTTTAAAATTAAAACATAATTTGGTTTTCCGTACTGCAGGCTATAATTCGATGTTCCATTTTCTATAAAATGTTTTCAAATTGCCTTTTATCTGATGAATAAATAGGTTCAGCCAGTTCTGGATAAAATACAGTAAGTAATACACCAAGGGATTAAAAACAGATGTTTTCATTGTGTGTCTGTTCTTGGGCATTTTCCCAGAACTACGTGACATAAATTGGCAGTCTCAACTGCCAATACTGGTCTTCTTCCTTGAGGTAGGAAAAGTTTATAGCTGTGCTATTCCAAGGAAAGCTCTGGTAGGTGAATGTGGCTCTAATTTATACCTAGTATGAAAAAACCCCCAGAACATTTTTGTTTTGTTTTGGGGTGAGAACGCCCTCCACATCCAGAAATTCACAGCCCTGGAACAGGCTGTCTTCTGAGCAAGCGATGGTTGAAGGTAGTGCGTCACCACCACTTTGAGGTGAGATTTGAAGCAGATTCTTCAAGTCTTGCCTCTCTACCTAATTACCTAAGCAGGCTTTTGCAGTGAAGACTTAAGCAAGCAATTCAAAGAATTTGTCAAGCACGCATACATTTTTGCACCCACTTCACAGGTGATAATAGTAACTGTTGGCTCAAGTCAGCTTGACTCCATTTGTGCAGCAACATTGATTTTCTTCAGCTGAGGACGTGTCATTAGTATTTAAAGCTTGGCTGGAAAGTGCAATTTGTGAAGTTTCATGGGAGGAAAAAAGAGACTGTGGGAGGGGATGTAAATGCAGAGGATGGTAGTGAGTCTGAGCAGCTCTGTTACGTGAGCTAGGAGCAAAGGCAGAGGGAAATGAGAATTAGCTTAGCTTAATAAAGTAGTGGCAAAAAAGAAGATGATAATAGTCTTTAATTATGCCCAAAATCTTGGGAAAAAAGAGAGGAATGAATTATCTTTTGTTTCAGTCTGCTGTGAATTGGAAGAGCATTATGAGTTTGCATTACAAAAAGCACCACTAAGGTTAAAAGTCAGGAAAACCTAATGGACAGTAAGGAGAGATAAGCACTTGAATCTGAGTTTTGTCTTGGTTTTGTGCCTTATAACCCCAATCTTCAAAAAGGGAAAAAAGGAAGACCCAGGGAACTACAGACCAGTCAGTCTCACCCCTGTGCCTGGCAAGGTCATGGAGCAGATCCTCCTGGAATCTCTCCTAAAGAGCATGGAAAATGAGGTGATTGGTGACAACCAACATGGTGTCACCAAGGGCAAGTCATGTCTGATTTACATGGTAGCCTTTTATGATATTGTCACGGCCTTAGTAGACAAGGGCAGGGCAACAGACATCATCTACCTGAACTTATGCAAAGTGTTTGACACTGTCCCACATGATATCCTGGTCTCTAAATTGGAAAACCATGGATTCAATGGATGGACCACTTGGTCATCAGATGGATCAGAGGGTATCCTTACCCTCTGAGGATTCATTTTTAAAACTTACATCTATGAGGAATCCTTTCTGTAAGAAAATTCAAATCTATTTTAGGAATCCAACAAGCTTTTGACAATTCAGATAATATACATGTAGTTTTAGAGAAATCAAAGACATATTCATTTGGTAAATGGAGCTAAAGTGCTGATCATTTTGAAGTTCATCCTCTACTAATTATAAACTGTGATTTTACACTTGGATTGTGGTGGGATTTTGCAAACCTTTCAGGGATTCCCCTTGCAATTTATGGTGTCATCAGAATCCAGTCACAAAAATACAACCTTTATTCATATTAGGTTTTGGGGGATATAAAAGTCTGCTGACAATTTGAGAAGATGGATGTGAAAAACACCAACAGTAAAAGGAAGGCAGATGTATCTCAACCATCGTGGTCCGAGCTGCCCTGTTAAACGGGTAATTAGATGTTGGGGTCCAACACCTAATGGGTTCCTCCATTATTGCCTAACACAGAAGTGTTGATGCTGAAGGACATGGACACAGCTTTAGACAGGATGGTGAAAAGAACACATGCCTTCTACAGTAGCCTGTTTATTTGGGGAAATGTTGCAACTGACTGAAACAAATGTGCTCCTGACATAGAAATATGGTTGTGTTTTCTTTAAAGACTGGAGAAGGGGGTCATTTTGTCATCCTCTTTCTGGTCCCTAAAGAATCACAGTCAAGAGAGTACCCTGTGGCAGTGACCTGGCGTTTTTCTGAGAAGTGGGGCATCTGTAGCATTAAAAGTGGAGTCTCCATTTGGCAGGGTGGTAGGGCCCATGTCATAACCTGGCCTGTTGGTGAAAGACACCTCTCCTTCATAACCTGCATGGACACAGGAGAAGCTGGTGGGTACTTCTGTCTTCCCATTGTGCATGTATCATATTTTCTTCTGCACCAAGTGATTGTTTTAGAACTACAGGAGCACAGGGCACAGGCTTGAGGAATTTCATCTTATCGCCCTGAACAGAGCATCCGAGGAATGGCTGTCTTTATGAGGGAGTTCCCACCACTCTTCCCCCTCCCCACCTCCGTGTCTCACTGAAGATCCATTATTAATCCTATAGAAAGGGTTATTCATGCCCAAGCGACATCAATCATCCTGTGTGCACAATGCCTGACTGTAAATTATGACATTATCTACGAACAGGAGAATGATGATAATAACAGCAACGATAATAAAGCTCAGGGTGCAACACCAGTGAGCTGAGAGCCTCCACTAGACCTGTCAGATTTGCTTCCATCATGAAAGGGTGACTTATTGCCTCCCCCCCATTTTAAGGCCCATTCATCACTGGGCCTGTCAGGAGTTTCTGTAGGACCAGCCCGTGTGGCTGGGAGCAGCAGCTGCCCCTTGGCTTTGGGATACAGGAGTTGCTGGGGTGCAAGAGCCACAAGCATCCTTCTGCAGATGGGCACCCTAGAGAGTTGTCCAGCTGCTGCGCTACCAAAGCCACGGCCAGAAGTAAACCTCTCTCATGGAGATGAAAGACCCTCTTCTCTCTGATCTCCCCACTGCGGAATTACTTCAGTGCCATACTGTATTCTACGTCAATACCCATTTTATTTTTTGAAAATTGGAAAAGATATAAGTGCATTGTTCCCTGAATTCCTGATGCTGGGGGTAACCTAGCAACTCCCGATGCTGCGCAGCACACAACGGCGCGCTGTCCTGCTGCATCTTCATCCTAACAAGCGAGTGGTGCAGCATTTCACTTGCAGATGATTTAGCTACACTCATGGTTCTCATCTCCCTTTAATTTCAGCACGAATAAAGCTCTCTCCTCCCCTCCCCACGCCCTCTCCATATCCCCATCCTTAACACATCCAAGGGATAAAAAAGAAATGTGGTCAGCAATGGCTTTATTCTCTTTTTTTTTCTTCTTTTGGGCAGCCCTAATTGTCCAAGGGCTCTCAGTGCTTACTGGAGATGAAAAGCCGAAGCTATTTTGCATGGGATTTGCAGCCTACAGCTCTCTGCAAACTGATAATCACTGGAAACATGAGAACTTATTCAGAAGCACATTTCCACGTCGTGCAAACTCGCAAGTTCAGAATGTACCCATGGAAACAGCCCTTTTGGAAAAAGCTTTTAACAGAAGGATTGCTCTCCAGGGTTGGGTGGTAGAACCGCAGCGGTGCAAGCCCAGGTCTCTCCCCCAGCAGAGAAGGCAGATGCTTCCTTTCACAGTTGTGGGTGTGCAGGGCAGGTCCTGCCAGGGGCAGGGGCACCAACAGCTCAGGAAGGGATCCTGTTGAGCACTGGGATGAAAGGGGGCTGAGATGAAACATGAAACCCCACCAAAGATTGGCACTACCACTCATCTCCAATGACTCATCACGAATCAGGACATCCTTTGGTTTTCCACTGCTGAAAGCCTTTCTCAGGGAGGGTGAGATGTCCCAAAAGTCCCCTGCCTTTCCTGATACCATATGGGTGTTGTTTTGGTGCCCTTTACCCTGCAGGGGTGGCGTGGTGCTGGTGTGTAAGTCACCAGGGTTGTTCCCAGGGGTGGGTGCATGCATAAATCTCTGGGAAGTGTCAGAGGAACATTTTGAATGTGCACATCCCAGGGCTTTTCCAGTAGCACAAGATGCAGTGACAATTTCTCTAACCTTACAGCTGTCCAAGCAGGGCTGGAAGAAGCCTCACAGATGCTTTAGATTAAAATGGACCACAAACTAGGGTGTCGTGGTGCTGTGAGTGCTACTGGCAAAGCTACGTTGGCTGGACCCCAGAGTACAGAAGAAATTGTGGTAGATCTGTGTTACCTGAGAAGTCTTGCACAGGGGTATCAGCTAAGACAAATTTATGAAGCACGGTAAAGCAATCCTGTCAGAAGGAATGACTAAAATATTTCGTTTTATTTCTTACTTAATAAACCATACATCTGGCTTTTTTAAAACTTAAAATATTCTTTGGTATTCTTTTTGTGACCACATTTGGCCCCGTTCCATTAATTATAAAGTAAAATTAAATGTTTTCCTCAAGTTTGTTTGTATTACCCTGTCCTTGTTCTTCCCTCACCCCACTCACCCTGGGGTAAAGAAGGAAAAGCAAACCACAGAAAAAAACCCACACTGCCATGCTTAAGTCATTGTTTAGTAAAATATTGGAATTTCGGGGAGTTTCTGCTGCACTTTCAGAGCTGGAAATAATCCTTTGAATATCCATGCTTTATTTATTTGTACTAAAAAAGAAAGGATGTGGTAGGAGAAGAGAGTACTTAATTGATGATATGGCTCTAGATGTTAATTCTCTACAAGAAAAAAACCCAAATATTTTCCTCTATGGAGGCATTTGTTGCCAGTGCTATTCCTACAAATCTCACTATTCAGGTTCACAACAGCATTGTGACATTTATATGCACTATCTTAGCCACACAGAATTAACCCAAGTTTACTAGTACAGAGGTAAAGCACAGCTGACCCAGAGTCCTTATTTAGTCTATTCTAATGGCATGAAAAGGACCTTAAATTGTGAATAAGCAAATTACATTTGCATCCTTTTTAGAGAGGCAAAATTGACTAAGAATTTGCTTGAAAGAATTGGCATAAATAGCTCTTTCTCCTCCCCATCTCATGCTCACTATTCAAACTCACAAGTTTTATACATTTTTTTCTAAAAGCCTGTGCACATTCAGATAATAAAAGTTCAGTAAACAGCCATCTCCCAGCTTTATTTCTCAATGACTGTGTTGTGTGCTGAATAAGAAATCACCCATTTCATTAAGCCTTTTACCACTGACCGATTGACAAGATGGTAAATATTATTCCTAATGCAGCACACCACGGTGATACTAAGGAGGCAGCAACACTGAAAAGCATGAATACAATGTACAGTCTGTCTGGTAAATGGCCAAGGAGTAATCTTAGTCCTGAAATCAACTGCGTTTGTGAAAAAAAGAAAAGGACAAAAAGAAAAAGAACACATTTGGCTTCACAAGATCCTGAGTATTTTAGGAGGAAGGGGTCTCCGTGATGATCCTTTCAGACAAGTTTGAAATCTAAAGCAGCACCTGATAGGAAAATAAAACATTTGTGCTTCTGTATCAAAGTGACACAAAAGTACAAATGAGCGTAAAGCTGCGACCACCCATGAGGAGAGGTCCTTGTTAGAGCTGCTGCCAGCTGACCTGTGCACCAGAGGGTGGCTGTTGTGTTGGTGGGAGGAACACTGAGCCGGGTGTTCACAACCACAGTTCTCACAANCTTTCCCAACAAGAAGCCCAAGTTCAGATTTACCCAATTCCTGAATTCAAAGAGAGCCTTTTTCCTGCTGCTGAAATGCCCCAGATACCTTTTCTGTGCCACCTCCCAGGGATGTACAGAACAAGCAGCGTGGAAGGAGACTAGAATTAGGGGAGGTGCAAAGGTCCTACAGGGGACCACAATTCAGGCTCACTCTCCCAGAGAGGTCCCTGGAGTACAGTACACTTGGCATCTTCAAGAAAGGAAAAAAAACACAACCCACCTCCATGAAATAAAAGCATGCAAAAGAAAATAACAAAAACAACCACTGGGTTACATTTTATCTGAAACAAAGCATTTTTTTCCCCAGTTGAGCATTTTGTTAGAATCACAACTCCAGATGAGTTGGGGAAGGCTGTAGAGGGAGCCTCTCAGACAAAAAACGTTTGCCAACTTCATGCTCTTTGGAAACAAAGACTCACAGGTTTTCAAATGTGTTTGTAAAACTCTGGGAGCCAACCTTATTCCCTCTTTGACCTTCATATTTCAATGCGTATCCAGAGGTCACTTGACAGTCCAGGTCATGATGACCTTACAGTATTGGATAAAGGATAAGGAGTACCATCTAGGAGATGATTCACTGGAAGAACCAGTGACTCATAATGAACTCTAGTTACAAAAGAGAACATTGCAATTCAGCTCCCTTGGCTGAAGCAGAATTAAACTTGCAACTGGCTTCCACAAGGGACAGGGCCACAAGCACCTTGCTGCGCATGAAGAGGAGTCTGCAGCAGAGCAGGGCAAAATGTGGTAGTTTTAGACCAAGATGGTCAGGGTGGGGGGAAAAACTGTGGAGCAGAAACAAATCAACCTTTTCAGGTCTTTGGCAATGCATCAAAGGCAGGAAAACCTGCACTGGGCAGATCCCTGTGTGTAATTCAGTCTGAACACTTATTTTCCTTCATGTTGTGCTGTGCTCTTAATATTAGTTCATAACGAAAATTTTCAGTTCTAAATGGAAACTGAAAAGATTCATTTTTGAAGTACAGAAGTTAAGTATTTTTATGGAATTAATGTATTTTTATTTTTCTCATGTCTTTTATGTACCATTTTCTATTTGCAGTTCCAGTCACCAGAGAACACACAACACATCTGTGTTTTGGCTATTTGGTGTTTTTTACTATCCTACTGTAAATCAGAAAATTATAGCAAGGTCATGCAGAGATGCCTAGAAGGGCTTTGCGGGTGATGGTGGAGGAAAGTTACACATGGATTGAGCAGCTCTACTGCAGCAAACAACACTGTGGATTTCAAGGCCAGTGATTTCTGATGGGTAAAAAACCCCACTATTGCTAATGTCAATATTCAAGACAAGCATGTGAACGAGTCACAACTCAAAGAATGTGAGCTGGGTTTGTACCCAGATAGCCAATGGTGCCTGAGCATCGCTGGCGGATGTGCCAAAATGCAAGACAAACTCTGATCACTGTGTTGGGCAGGGCAGTGGTGGCTCTGCAAGGAGGTCTGTCTCCTTCTGCCAGAGAGGTCCTTACCAGAGAGAGGATTTCTGTTCCTAGAGACAAATAATTTCCAATGCCTGCACAAAACGTTCAATTTCTTTCCTTTCATTACCTCTGAATATCTATTTGTTTCTAAAAGTTCTTATAAGAAACTCTCCAGCATTTTATTTCTCAATTTCTCATCAAATTTTATTTTAGAAAGAGAGGAAACCGTTTCTCAAAAAGGCAAATTTCAAAGCAAGGCCTGATGTTCATCCTTGCCTTGCCTCTTTCTTTTTTTTTTTTAACTGCACAGCAAAATACAATTAAAAACATCTTAGGAGAAGCAGTTAGGACCCCTTAGACTGCCGAATGCATGATAGGTGAGCACATCTTTTATTCAAGCTGTTAATGTGTTTGAGATGAGGATGGTAACCTGGTCTGTGTTTCTCCACAGACCTGCCTCCAAATTTGGATAGTGGGTTCTCTGCCCAAAGACATGAAGGCACATGAGAAAGACAAAAACTTCCTCCTTCAAACTAAAGATGATGTATTCGTGTTCCTGTGCACGTGAGGTGCCAGCTGCAAGTGAATATAATACTTAAAAGAGGTATTGTCATATTTTCACGTATGATTAAGTTTGTTATCGTGGCTTTTTAATTCCAGATAATGGCAAGAGCATACATAAAACTACAGGAAATATACCGAGCTGGGCTTTGCTAGCATTTTTATAGCTAAGGTCGTGTCACCTTATCTTTTTCAAACAAGAACTATTAGTAAATTCAGAGTCCTTCATGTGATCCCCCCCACATTTTGAAATACTTTTCTAGATGCCAAAGACTATCACTTGAAACACAAAACCAGTGAAACCAAGCTTCATCAGCAACTCTGGCCGGTGTCTTTGTTGATGTTCTTGCCATTTGCTTTACCTTCCCTTTGCTGCATCAGGAAACATTTATGAAACCCTCACACCAGGCTGACCTTAACCCAAGCCTCAATTTACAGCTATTTCCTAAATCAGTACAGCCAGCTTCTCAAAACAGGATCTTAGAAGGCAAATTATGATTATGTTTGAGCATAACCAAAATCCTAACCCTGTAATTTTCCTTTGTCCACAGCTGGGCTGCCTGAAATCCAGCTAAAGGAACACCAGACTTCATCACCATTGCCTCGGAACACGATGAGAATGAAAAATTCTGTAAGGGTTTTAGATCAACAGTGCCAGGTATTAGTGTCACCACAACTCAAAAGTAGCTAATTCTGGTGTACCAGACAGCATTTCAGGCAGGCAGCATCTATGGACACATTTGCATTTCACTCCTGAAGAACTCAAACCACTCTCTAACACTTAGTGCAGAATTTCGCACCCATATATGTTTGAGCCAAAAAATCTGCAAATACGAAACACTGAATTCAGGAATAGAGGTGTCTACTAATGAGCTCCAAATTCTATTATTTTGCATTTGAAAACAGTGAAGTCACAATTAATTGCAGAAATAAGTCTGCAAGTGAGGTGCCTGATGACAGACTGTGTCTAAATACTGCCTGTTTCTGCAGGTGTGTATGCCAGCTCATGGGAAGAGAGAGACAGGGAGAGAGAAAAATTAATTGTTAGTTTCTCACTGTTACCAAACCACACATGGAAGCCCTGAAGCCTCTTATGCATTGCCTTTCTCTGCTTCTTTTGATGCTGTGCAGAAACCAGTGGGTGTGGAGTCATAGAACCGGAGCAACAGGGACTCCTGCAAGGTTGGACGAGGCACACAGCAGCATACGGGTTGGACTGCAGTAGCAGATCAAAATATTGAGCTTGAGGAAGTTTATGGATGGCTGGAGGATGCTTCTGTTTACTTCTAGCTCAGAGTCCCTTTGGTCTTACACTTCTAATTTTGGTTTGGGTATTTTTTGCTTTGTTTTAAAGATATGGACTGCTTACTCTGTTCATATGGATATACCTTTCAAAATGCAGGTAACTGAATAAGCAAGAAAAATAAGCTTCTATCCATCAGCAGTAGCAAATACATAACACGCCAACTATCCCAGGAAAAAAACCCATAGGCTAAAAGAACCTATAATATTCAGTAAATGCTGTAGTACTTGCATGAAGTGAAATTTTCAAGATAAGCAGTGAGTGACTATGTGCCAAGATGGTGTGAATATGTCCATGGGGCATGAAAACTTGCATGCACTGAAGGATTAAGCCACTCCAAGCCAAGAACCAAGCTGAGATACCCACTTTGGTTGAGGTGCAGGGGGCAGCATGGTGCCAGGCAGCACAACCTGTGTGCCATGGGTGTTGCATCACCTCCTGAACTTGTGTTATTTACCCAGAGTCCCAAGGTGACTCATGCTGGTGGACACTGATATTCTATGAAGGCTTAAGAAATTAACCCCCTACTCTTGCATCTCCCAGGTTAATACATGGACTTCAGTGAGGCTGAGCTTTTAACCTTTGCATTGAGATCAGCACATGTTTTTTCACGACCAACAGGAATTAAAAATATTAAGGCAGCAGAAGAATACATGTTCTCTCTCGTGCTGTGGCTTCCTGGTACGTATTTCCTAGAAATGCATCATGACCACCTGTGGTAGAAAACAACTTCAAATCGCCTGCAAACCTTTATGAGAGACTATAAGTTGGTAACACATTTATTTCAAACTGAGATAAGTATACAGAGCTCCATGAAAACCAAAACAAAGCAAACTGTCCCCATAAAGCAGTGCCTCTAATTGCTTTTCCAGTAGGGCAGATGATATGTGTTTTGAGAAAATATACTACATTGGTTAGATACTCCGAACATTTCTAGTCAAAAGGGTAGTCTTCAGAATTAGAGATGTGATATCGTGTCTCTTATTCACAGAGGTATCAGTGAGGGTGGGGTGTAAATTTGGGCTGTCACTCTTTCAGCACTTCTATAGTTGTGCCACAATCTCTAGCGTTTAAGCACTGCGCACATTACATATGTAAACTTAAAAAAAATAAATCTGATCTTGAACTTTTTCTAGCCTTAAGAAGTTCTAGGAGAGAAGTGGACAGCCTCACAGCACTGTGTGACAAAGGTCATCAAAACAGAGGAGGTGTACTGAGGTTCCTAATTCTATTACTGCATGCACAATGAGGGCATTTGCATTAGTCAGCTTCCCACTTTGAGGTTAAATCACTGAATGGAAATCTGGGTGGCAGCAGAAAGAGATACTACAGATGATGCTGTGGGCAGACAAATGCCAGGCCAACATTTCTTAAGAAAACCACAAATCCTGAGATTTTCCCCACCTTCCAATGAGTTGCCACTAGTTTGGAGTCTACACACATTTGAATGGTTTCTGTCTTTCCCTAGCCCTCTCATTTGCAGCTTGGTTCAGAGGTTCATGTGATGGATTTATCTCCATTTTAGTGAGTTATTACTTCACATGTTCTGTTATTCTGGGGGAAACAATGTTGTCTTGCGTAAGCAGTCATTGAGAGCATCCATCACACTTGAATGTTTTTAATGTAGACCATGAGATTTTTTTACTTCAAGTTAGATTAGTAGTTACAAAGCAGCTACCAGGAAATCACATTGAAAGAAATACAAGCAAACAAAGTTTTGACAGAATAAAGTGTTAAATTGATGTTAAAAGTTGGAATTAGTGTCCAAATGAAGAATGTGGAAAAGTGTTCCAGTTTATATGTGATTGTCATATATTTATTTTGGTGCAGTTCATTACAACTCTGAGGTCAGAAGTCTTTCGTTGAGCTGATCAGAATATGTTGAGCTTTCATCCAGTCTTGCTTGACAACTCCAGCTGTATGTAGTTGAATACAGTACTACAGAAAATCATAGTATATGATGCCATCTCCTTTTGGCCACCATCTTTAATTCAAGCCTATTTATCATGTATGTCTGAGGGAAATTCACTAACTTGCATCTATGTGTGTGAGTCAAACAATTAAATGCTGTTTACCATGAGTAGATGAATTGACACAATTAAAGAAAAGACAAAGAATCACAAAATTCATGCTTTCTAACTGAATTTCACATTAATTTTTGTCTAGAGTGTAGTAGGATTGGAAAAGGACTCTAGAAAATAGAGTAAAACTAATTGACCTAGTAATATGTTGTGGCATCCACTGTTAAATCTTTCCCAGGAGGTAGAGAGAAATGACCACACATTTTTATAGAGCATAAAAAGGGTGTCTGTATAAACCTGGTTTATTAATAAGGTCCTCCTATGGAGAAATCCCTCTTAAGGATGACTTGTAAAGAGAAAGAAATATATTTGATTTTTCTTTTTTTTTTTTTTTTTCTCTTTTTTTTCTTCATGATATATAAGAAGTGTCTATAGTAAGAGTTTTAAAAGCAGGTGTTTTGTTTCGGGTTTTATGTGGGTTATTGATTAAAAATTCATGTCCCGGCTATCCTTGTGGAAGGAGACTCCTCTGCTGACTGGAAAATTTGTAGTACTGTCATATCAGTGGGGCATGTGGAACTTGATTAATAGACAGAAAGAATTATCTTTATTACTCTGTTTGAAACTTTTGTTTTCTTTCTCTTAATGGTTATTTGATGTGAGTGCCTTAGAAACACTTAGTGTAAAGATGGTCTTTGTTAAGATTAAACACCCTCTGCCATTCGAGTTACAGTATTCACAGCTGCATCTTAGGAACCTCAATGAACCCTCCAGGAGAAACCTGAGAAGCAGCAGCCGGACTTTCTCACCCATTTATTTAAATTGAGAATGAAAGAAGTGAACAAGGAGGGAAAACAAGGAGCACTTTTTATCAAATGGCCTTAGGAGTCTTCTGTACACATCAGTTAGCAGGTCCAAGAACTCTTCCCTGTACCCTCTTCAGGACCAAAGCAGTGAGAAGTTTTGGAGCATCCGTTTCAGTCTGATGTAGTTTGAAAACCACAAGGTTCTAGTACACAGGTTTTACTGTAAAAGGAAGTATGTTTTATTATGTAACATCTGAATGTCACTCCAAAGAATAAGGAGAATAAGGTAAAGTGGTGTTTCTTGCTGTTACCCTGAATATTCAGATAGTAAAACAGTCACAACTCTGGGAATTATTTAATGTGTTTTCAGAGGCAGCTTTCAGAAACTATTTTTCCATTAAAACTGTTAGTTTTGTAACACAGCCATGATTTCAAAGCACAGCAATGCAATATTCTGGCTCAAATAAAAGACAGGTTACATATTTTATGTTTACATATTCTCAAGCCTTAACAGTAAGGCTAGTTGCAGGGCTTTTTTAGAACTTCTATGTAATAAGGTAGGAAACCATGGTAATGATGATCAAAAGAAAAAAATGAGTGAGGTGCCTCAGGAAGATTACTTTTCTTTAGGTCCCAAGGTGAAAACTGGAACTCATTCCAACAGCCAGATTTCATTTCAGCTCTGTATTTCTAGTCTGGATGTAAAAAACATCTAATGATCTTATTTGAGGTACATCATGAGGAAAGACAGATTTCACCATCCTGACAGTCAATATGGGCCGATCTGTGAGTCCTTCTCCCAGATAAAACATAATAATTTTTTCTTACACTCCACTCATGTATGGACAGATTTATTATCAATTGTATAAAACCTCTGTGTTTAGTCCACCACAATAGTCTAATATAATGATTTTTTAAGAGTGGTAATTATCCTGATGTACTTGCCATAACTTTGTTCTCAGATTGGAATGCCTTGTCTTTCTACCCTGCCCTTCTTATATTTGTAACTGTACTGTCCACCATCCCTCCATCCCCTCCCATTTTATAAAATAAAACATTGTAATACATTTTTTTTTCTGGCACAGAAAGTTGTCTCACCAAAATTGTAGACACCATTTATTTCAAAGGAAGCTTAACCCCCTGGAGAGCAAATAGCAGGTTGAGTGATGAAATTGCCATATGTATCGAAAATGTAGATGATAGCCTCTCCATTCCAGAGGTGAGACACCTATATTCCAAAAGCAGCTGCTATCCTGGCAGTAGCAAATCTCTAGTTCATTCTCCGAGCAATCACTTTTAGATAACATGATGACCTACCTCCAAGGTCCAGCCTTTGGGATATGCGTGTCAAGGAGGTTAATCTGACAGAGCATTTAGGTATTAATGTAGTAGATTACCTGAGCCATTTCCTTGGCCGGTTGAGAAGCTTCTACAAAGGTGATTTAAAGCTCAAACGGAGAGACAGCCAGGCTGCTCTAAAATTCTCTGGGAGAATGCAATGCCTGCAAACTTGCAGCCTGATTTGGGGGTCTTTTGAAACCCGTGTGAGAATGAGTTGGCTCAAACCAGTGGGTTTGGACCAGATCCTAATGAGGGAGTAGATTTTAGACTCTCTCAGACTCAGTACCGTGCCAAGGAGAAGTCCAGGAGCCCTTCCTATGCCAAGGCACTTTTCAGGAGGCAGGAGAGTGGCAGTGGTGCTAATTTAGAGGAGTGCAGCCCTGGCCATCAACTCTGTCAGAGCAGGAAAGCGCAAACATTACAGCCCTGTGACAGCTCTGAGAAACCACACTCCTAAATCCCAGACCTCGAGTGCCAGCCAGGAAAAAGTCCTGGCGTTAAAATAACAGGTTGCCCTCGTGCCTGCAGCTTAATAACTGAGATTTTTCTATGGGGGTGGAAAAGAAGGACTTTCCAGACAAAGGGCGTGAGCAGGACTCTGCCCTAATGACAACACATTTGAGTAGACTGTGAAATCAGCCCTCCCTCTGCCCCCTCCCCTTAGGTTGGGCTTTGAACTGAACAGTGAATACGCTTACACTGAAGTGGATCTCTGTATTACACAGGCTGGAGAATTTTCTCATTCATTTTTTAAGCCTCAAAAATATTCTTCCCTCTCAGAGACGTTTGGTCTGTCGTTAGCATACAAAAAGTATCCTGTGATATTTCAAACAAATATCCGTCTAAAGCTTTTACATAGTGCTATTGCTACTCTACCAAAGCATTTTCAAAATTAAACTATGTTTTGTCACTGGCCTCAGTCTGAAATGCTTCTTGTGTAGTGGCTATAATACCATGAGAGGGAATTGATATTTTAAAAAGAAGCTGGAAAAAGAAGAGTTAAGTTACATGCAGTTACATGCCCAGGACTGAAAACTGCATGCCTTTGTAACTGCATGTTGTGGTTCTGACCAAATCAGAAAAGACAGATGACTCCCTCCCCCTTTTAGAAGATAAAGGAGAGGAAGAAATTAAAGAGATTCAGGAGTCTAGAAAAAAACTAAACTACTTTAATAAAAATNGGGTCTTATCACCGTGAGATGAAACAGTTCTCTGAACAGTGTGCTGATAATTTCAGAGTTCAGTCAGTTAGAAGAGGCCCAGCTAAGAAAGTAAAATTGTAAAACAGAAAATTGGTTCATTTTACCTCAAAACAGGATAATTATTAATATGAGGACAATTAATCTAATAGTTAATACTGAGCTGTTACTGTCATTCAGTGGAGTTTAGGTGCACAACTCCTTACACTTCTCTACTCAAAAAGAGTAACCTAAAAACACTAAGGTGTGGTCAATCTACACATTTATATACTTAGTACGTCTGCCATATAGAGTAGACATACCCAAGACAGCTTTGAATGGGTTTTCCTTGTAAACTAGGCCATAGAGTACTCAGGATTACCTGATGCTACCCTCAGAGTGTTTCATAGCCTGTCGCTGTGCCACAAAGCCACTTTGTACACAAAGTAAACCCATAGGAACACTTTCCAGCTACCCCAGTATAAGCAGAGCTCAGGCTTTGGCTCATCACTCCCTGTTGTGCCACACAGCTCTAAATCTTTACTTTCTTTCCTTCTTTCAAGCAAGCTCGATGTATTCTATCACTGTGCAGCTTCCAGTTGCAAGTACAGACTGCAAATGCTTTTTGTTACCTAACTGACAGGTGCCAGGCTGTACTAATCTCAAATATTATTTTTACTAAAAGCAGGGAAAAAAATTGCTCCATGGATGTAATATTTTATCACCTTTCTTGAGCACCTCAAGATTTCTTAAGCAATTATTTCAGGGAGATTTTTAACTCCATTTTTCCATATGATTCCTTCTTACACGACCTAGATGATTTCTTTTTCTTGTTTTTGTAGAGATTGGTGGTGATTCACAGGCACGAGAGAGGATATTATACTTCCAAAAGTCTTTCTGGGAAGTTAATGAGGGCAACCACCTCCATTTTTCTGGTCACCTCCAGCAGATTTACAAGCGAGTCTAATGAGAAGGAAAGACAACTTGGTCATGGAGTCACATATAGATAGACAGTTTTAGAAGCAGATTAAATTTAGACTTTCCCTAGTATAGGGAGATGATGAGAAAATAGCTCATTAGAGGTGTAAATCTAAAAATAGTCAGATGAGATATTAGTTGTGATTTCCAAAGCCCAGGAAATAATGCTGGGCATTTGGGTCATGCCTAAGACTGGCTGGGTGAAATAAGTGGGTTCTGGGAACTGTTCATCAGGGTGAAAATGGCTTGTTTGTCCAAGAAGACAATTTGATGGAAGGATCCTCCATCTGGCAGCTGGCTTTTTTTTACTTTTATGTCCACTTAGCATGTGGTAATGTTCAGAAATCTGGTCTTGAGTCCTGATCTAATATTTACTGGTATCTGGAGCTTAATTGTGGTAACCCAGATTTCAGGCAAGCTTGGGATCGTTGTGAGTGAAAGAAAGGCTGAGAGTGCTTGAGTTGCTCGTGCTCACACAACCCTTTTCTCTACAAATACTTGTAGTTTTATCAGTATCATTATAACCACAACTCTGATGAATAATTAGTGAAACATGTTTTTTGGCTGGAAAGCATTTTGTGAACAGTCACTTTAAGCCCATCGTCATCATTATTATTATTATGACTGCAGAGATGTTTTAAATATTTCCTTGTTTTTAATTTGGTTCATTTTTCAAACTACTTTTAATTACCCTCATTCCCCAAAGCAAAGCAAGCTTTGCTGATGCAGTCAGGCCTGTGATAAAGAATAAATCTAGCAAGCTGAGGGAAAAAAAAAAAAAAAAAAAAAAAAACAGCAATTGAAAAAAAAAAGGGTATGAGTGAAATT
>VXBW01008310.1:148744-166919 GCA_013400375.1 Thinocorus orbignyianus | reverse complement strand
AACAGCTGAATGTGTCCTCCACACCAACATTAGAAACAGGATGATAACCCTGGTAATAGTGTGACACTACTTGGGGTTTCAGTGACTTTTTTGAAGCTGCAGGTTCCAGAAATTTTGGTGTTCTGACTTTGGAGAACAGGTGACTGACTAGGGAGGATGAGAAAGACAGGAGAGGCAGGTGACCAGTGGTGAACACAGGCAGCCTGATGGCACAAATAACATAGGACTTGAACCCAGGTGAGGCAGACAAGAGGACCTTTGTCAGGGATTCTAAACAGAAGCTAAGTATTACTGATTGTGAATTGGTCAAGTTTTCAATTCTTAGTGATTTAAGGAGGGGGGCTAGCAAAACCTCCAGATTGGGCTACTGGAGCACAGACTTTGGCTTGTGCGAAGCACTGGTTGAGAGGGTCCCTTGGGAGACAGTCCTGAAGGTCAAAGGAGGTCTAGGAAGGCTAGGCACTCTTCAAGAAGGAAATCTTAAAGGCCTACGAACAGACTGTCCCCAAGTGTTGAGAGATTGAAGGGTGATGAAAATGTCCATCCTGGTTGAATAAGGAATTCTGTGAAGCAGACAGCCTCTCGTGGGTAATGTCAACGTTTTTCTTCTTCTGTTCAGGAACCCAGTTTCAGATATCACCATCAAGACTAATAAAGTTCTAATAATAATACCAACTTTCTATCTCTTTCCTTTCTTGGTCAGTGAATTTATTGGGGTGATTCTAGACGAGTTTCCTGAGGAGATGGCCTACTGACACATCTTTTATCATTTGAAGAAAAACAAGCAAGAAAAGAGATTTAATGGGTTAAACCCAATTTTAGAAGGAAAAGAATAGATTCAAATCAAGGCTGCTTCACTTCAGCAAGATGAGATTTACAACTGTTGAAGTATTAACCTTGAAAATCATGACTTATGAATGATAATGGAAACACTGACAAAACCCTTTGGTGTACTCACCAGTGTTACAAAATACTGGTACATGCAAACCTGATGAGATAAAAGAAAGCTAGTAAAGGAAAAACAAAGCATTATTGTGGAATAAAAACAGTTTTAATCTGTTTTAATATCACATAACACCAAAGACCTGATTCCCATGCCCTCAAAAAGGGTAGTGGAATAGATGCAAAGGGAAGATTAAACAAAAATAAGTCAAGTGCTGATAACAAGTGACAAGCAATCCTCTGAAGATGTGGTGATGTGATTCAGGGAAACATCTAAAAGGTTGAAAGTTTATTCATTAAATCTCTTTTACCTAGATGTTGGGTTTTCTTGGGAAATTTCACTGCAGTTCAATTTCTGTGGAATTAAGTTTTTCTGGTTTCAGTATTCTGCTTTTTGTAGGCAATGGAACCACGAAACAGAGGAGCAAAAGTAGAAACAAAACGATTTATGTGATTAAAAAATCCCACAATGTAGTTTGCCTTTTCATACAGAGCAATCAGCTTTTTTTTTTTTTTTTTCCTTCCACCCCCCTGTATTCAGATCAGTTTTGCAACACTACGAAAGTATGGAGAATTCCTTTATTACTCATCCATATGATGTTTTGATATTATCCATACAGCCAGTTCTAACATTCTGGGGACAAAACATAATGACTTTTGAAGACCATCAGTGACACTACATCCAATGTTTTCAAGGATGAACAACTTACCGTGACCTGAAGAGGATACCATTAATACAGTAAGTGGGAGGTTTGCTCAGTCTGGAAAGAAAACCATGATATTTCTGAATTCTATGAGCTACAGATTTCCAGCCGGTTACTGTAGTTGTGACACTGTAAAAGGCATGGACGCGACTTTTGATGAGATTTTGATTGCGGTGTAATTAAAGAAAAATTCTGCAGAACTATGCATGTTAAGTAGACACTATGCAGGAACCCAGACTATAGTGCTGGAAAGAATCTCATGTGATCTTCTCCTACTCATCCCACTACCCTATGATTCACAGTGTACCAGTTAGTGATGGGACAGGTGGAAGGTTCATCATCACATTATGTACTAATAAACAATAAGCTGATTTGTCATGAAAATAAAAGTAAGGGACCAAACTGTAGCAATCTTTTACATCTCTAGGCTGTAAGAACCACATAGTCTTTTCCCCCCCCTCCTTAATCTTTAATGGGTGTTAAACATGAGTAGTTTTAAACATTTTAGGGAAATCTCAAATCATAAAGCAATTATGATTAATTTTAAAAATAAAAATATTGGCAACTGTGCATGATAATTTGTATGTCTCATGTTGTTCTTTATACTCAGACACTCCTGCACACAACATTGTGCATGCAGGAATTGCTGGGAATTCTGATCATCAAGTGCAGCATTATGCAGAAAGTGCCTTGCATAGAATGTATGTGCTGGGAGGCTGGCACCTATAATAACGATTTTTCTGCTTTAAAGATCCTCATCATTCAACGGAGGAGTGCTAGCTTCCTCATACGACCAGAGCAACCGGTCATATAATCAAATGAATAAATGCCAAGTAGTCAGAAAGAACAAGTTGCAGATCAACCACATACATGTGGAAAAATTCTTTTTCAGAACTACTTAGCGAGTACTGGTGAAAAATTCTTGGCTTTATGAAAATCTGGATAATTCTCAGTTTTATGAAAGTCTTGGTTGGTTCCTCAGCATTTCAAAACCACAGAAGACACAATTGCAATTTCTGTAGGCACAAATTGCAATTCTGTCCTGTTCTCGGACTCAATGGTCTTAAAGATCCTTTCTGACCCAAATGATTCTATGTCTTTATAATTCCTCTTCAGAGTCTGTCTGAGGTGGGATCAGGGTCTTTTAGCAGCGAGGAAGAAGACAAGACCAGAACAGGTAATGAATAGCCTTTCCACTCTGGCCTTTCAAGTAGTGAATCAGCATGGAAGAGGGAAAGCCTGTGGCACACATTGGGCAAGGAGAATTGGGAAGGAAGGAGAGGATTACAGTTTGACTCCTGGATCTTAAGGGTCTTTTCTAACCTAAACAATTCTATGATTCTATTATTCTGTGGTTCTTTGAATCTATGATTCTATCATTCTGTGATTTTATGATTCTATGATTCTGTGATCAAGCCAAGACCAGAAGTTAAACAGGCACAGAAGTTGACTAGAGCTGGCCAGCCAAGAGGGTCTTAAGTTGATGTTAGCATCCTGGCCAAAAAGCAACTCAGCATCCCACTACTTTGAGCACAACTAGAGCATCAGAGTGATGGAGGAGGTGTGAGTTGTTAAAGGGTCTACTGAAAGTCCTACACCAGAGTTAAAACTTGCAGCTATCGGGCAAGAAGCATGAGTACTGTTGGGGAAGATCTGCCCAAGCACGGCACACTTCTTACCTTGTAGTAGGCACGGCGCAATGGAAAATTACTGAGGGGTTGGCTCTGTACAGTTAGCCCAAATCAAAGTGGCTTAGTTTCTGGAGCCATGAATTTTTTTCCATTGAAAGAGCTCAGCTGGCTGGAAAAAACATGCACAAAAGATAACACCACTTTGTTTTAAACTATTGATATTAATGTGATCTATGCAACCCAAATAAATGGTTCTCATGTGTTAAATAAATATTACTGTGTTTTATTGCTCACTGCTAACTTGCTCTGCAGTGATGTAGAAGCATTGTGAGTCTGTAAGTAGAAATAAGAGCATCTGCAGGATTATAATTTCAGTGAGGATTTCTCTGGTGTCATAAACTGAAAGAGCTTGAGTTGAGCTGTTGAGTCATTGGAACCCCAAGATGAAAATTATAGCCTTGTAGTGCACAGCAGGCAAGACTTTATATGTTGACAGCCTTAAGTGGGCCATCTGTGACAATTATACCTTCTCTAAAGACTCAGGACTCCAGTAAAATGATTTTCATACCTACAAAATGAGTGGGTTTTCCCATCTATCTTTGCCATTTTCTCATAGCAGGAGAAGATGTCACTTTTTACTCAACCAACAAGAGAGTGTGTTACCCAGTTTAAATTCAATCATAAAAGAGGAGAAAGAAAGTTTGAACTACTGTAGCTTTTAATCTGGTTTGGATAAAATGTTTAAGTGCTGTCACTCCAGTGACTGGCTGCTGGCATCAGTGTTGTAAGACATTATCAGGAAATAATCATGCAATTCTGACAAAGATAAACCAATGTTGAGCTTACACTGAATATACGAAAAGGTCATCAAACACTCACCTATTGCTCATATCCTATTTATCTTTTGGATCTTCAACTTAGAATGGCAAATGTGGGCTACTGTAAATCTTGCAGTTGACAAAAAAACCCATACTAGCAAAACCTTACGAGAGTAAGAGCAGTCTCCTGCTCAGGTAAAAGATCTCTTTTTTGGTTAATTTTAACAGATCTGTGTTGATTTCCATAGGTTGTCCGGGGGACTGCCATCTTTAATTAATAATAAGGAAATAAAATGCAAAAAGAAAGGCAATTTTAGAGAATACAACCAATGTCTTTGCTCTCCCTTTTCTTGATGGCAGAAGTTATTTTATGTATCTGCATTTACCCTATGTAACAGCAAGTTAAACGGAAATAGGACTAGCAAATGAACATGCTTCATTTGTGTTACTCAAATGATATGCACAAAAAGACCTGAGAGATCTATCAGGTGGCACATTAGCATGCGCTATGTTTTACACACAAATTTGGTCTGTAAGTTAATAATTTATTTACTGTATATTCTATGCACCACCTCTGTATCAAACACCTATGCCACCTGATACGTTCTGCTTCAGAAAAGGAGAATTAAGGAAAACCAGATATGGTCTCAAGTCACCAACTCTAGCAGAACTTCTAGCTTTCAATTTTGGCTAAGAGTGGAGTACACTCATATCTGCAATTACTTGTTTTTGTAAAAATATACAAACATAATTTTAAAAGCAAGATATATGATTAAACGTGCTTGTTTAACATCAGTTGTATGGGCATATAAGTCTTTGAATTTAGAGGAATTTGAATTGATCTTACTCATCATCAATTATCTAAAATTCTCCGTATTTATTTCTCTCCTTTATTCTTTCTTTCTTTTATTTTTTTTTCCAGGTATGCTATAGCTTGTTATCTAATAGTTCTCCAAAGCAGAGACAATAAACAGCGGAACTATATAAAGGAAAACAATTTTTTAAAAACTACTCAGATAATAAAATTTCTTAAGAGAACTGCTATCACACATTGCTCAGTGTTTTCCTGATGCAGTATCTACTTCCAGTTGAAACTTAATTGTATTTTTCACAGTGAAAACAGGATTTTGGGTTTGAACTTTCCAGGTTGCAACATAATAGGCACTTCAGAAAAAATCATTAATTTGCAGAAACTTATAACCAAGATGGACAAGGCCAATATTGGCCACAAAATGCTAACTCATTTGCCAATCATTTTGAACAACGGATGAGTGGTTTCCATCAGCGCTTGCAGTATGTAATTTACTGAATATTTCAGATTATCCTTTGGCATCTTAATTTCCCCAGCAGTTCTCCCATGTCAAAGACAACTGACTACTAGTCCAGTTATTTATATTTCCAGAGTGAATTAACAAAAGCAGCTTTCATGGTTTTCTTTGGTGTTTCATACCACAGATACGCCTGGTTGGAAAAGTAGGTTTATATTGAACCGCCATTGAAAATAACTTTAAGATGATTTATGGAAAAGGATTTCACATAATGACTGCATTTGGTAAAGCGGAGAACAACTTCGTTGGTTTTCTAATTTTGCCATGTTCCCAAGGCCTGGGGATGAACTCTCTGGGCTTTAGCCCCTTTCCCTCTGACATCCAATCCATTACATAAATAATGTCCTACAATGTATTTCCTGCATCGTTCCTGTCTTTCTTTAAGGGACAGTATGTTACATACAGCAAATGTATCTGCAGGGAAGTTCAGAGCAAAGAGTCGTAATGTGTAATCTCTTAATTTTACATGAGAAATGTTTTTTTTTTTTTTTTTTCAGCAGCCTCTGGCAA
This sequence comes from Thinocorus orbignyianus, assembly GCA_013400375.1. NCBI lineage: Eukaryota > Metazoa > Chordata > Aves > Ciconiiformes > Thinocoridae > Thinocorus > Thinocorus orbignyianus. Next base: position 160,986 of record VXBW01008310.1, on the reverse strand, counting down.
AGTCCAAGGCTGGACCCTGTGAAGTGCAGAGCACCCAGTGCCGCAGCGGACTGTGGTCGCAACTGTTGCCTTCAGCAGGCACCGGTGGCACTTGGAATTTTCCATCAAGCCTTCAGTACTTTTCAGGATTTGCCTCTGCATAAATGCGTTCCTAAATGCCGACAGTTTTGGGGAACAAATACAAGGCAATAAAGCAACCATCGCACAGCTCTGCTGGAAGGATCTCAAGGGAGAAGTCGTCGTTATCAGCCTAGACAAAACCAAGAGTCATGACTTTATTCTGAAGCAAGAAATGCTTACTTTAATTGGCAGGGGAAAAGAAAAAGACAAAAAAGAAGCTAAGCCCAACATCAATTAATGAAGGGAATGAATGCCTGGGAAAGGGCAACACGGAATTGTTTGACAAGTGACAAATGTTGGAGCTTAGATGGAGAAATTAACACCCGAAAAATACCCAGGAGCTGGCGGGGGTGACCTGGTCTGTATTTGTCTCTGAGCATTCTTTTATAAAAGCCCATAAAAAGGCAGAAAAGCTGCTTTCTCTGGGTTACCTTGCACCTGCCCTCGTGGCCTGTCGCTTTCAGCTACTTAACGCACAGAATTAGTCCTTACATAGTCAAAGGAAAAAATAGTGAAATAGTAAAAGCGGTTGTATAAAAGTGGCTCGACGCCTCCTTTGGAATCTGTAGGAAATGAAAACAGCTCCCCGTTGTCAAGAATGAAAGACTATTGTTCTGGAAGAGCAGGAGCCATTAAGCTAATTACACATTTGCATTGATTTGGTGAAAACTGAATGATGTTAAATTAATACAAGCCAGATGTAAACGAATTTAAATGTGTTCATATAGGGTTTCCTACCAATTTAATTGATTTAAAACCAATTTTGTGCATAAACAAGGCCATATATCCTTTATTTTATCCTTTACAGACTGAAAATTAGGTAATCATTTCAACTTGGATTTTGATAACTCTATATTAAAACCATGGCTGTACTACGTAAGCATGAGGCTTGTAATAATTAATAGGTTTTATGTCCTGCCAGATAGAGATCTGAAATTCAAATTTTCCTTTGTAGCCAAATCCCATGTGCGATGAGTTGGATTCAAGCCTGGGTCTAAATCACCTCGAATGGTAAAGGCCTGAATCATGATGTTGTGAGTGTGGGAGGATGAAATAATTTCCCAAGTCCACACTTGCACATCGCAGTGTGAATAGGCAGTACCATGCAAGCTCCAGAATGATACTCAGGAAAATGTTAATAGGCAGGCCAGCTGTGGGTGGAATGGGTTACTCCAGCACAAGAAGAAGACAACATCCCTGTGTGCTTCTTCTTCTGTCCTTCTTCCACATCACTTCATGGCCCTTCCTCCGAAACTCTTTCAGTCAAATGGACATAGCAGCAATTTACAGTCATGTTTGTTGAGAGTTGCTTATGAGAAAAAAAAAAAGAAAAATACCTTAAGATTCTTACCAACATTAAGAACCTTATTTTAATTTTCACACTAATATGAAAGTTATTACATGTACGATGGTACACTTCTTTCTGATTAAAATTCTACAATGACATCAGCCTAAAATGTATGTTTAGTGTCTGATCTTTGCCTGGGTAGGTACTGCTTTACTGTCACTTCTGGTCCTTTATTGTCCACGAGTTTTAATACTTAAACCCATTTGTTCAAGTTTCCAAACTGCCAGGGGTGTGAGCCGGACAGGCATCTCCTACATTTTGTACTGTGGCAGATTTGGTATCTGTGGGTGCGAGTGACATTGAGATACCATTCCTTTTCTGCAGCTGATGGCCTTGCTGGCTACATAGATCTTTTACTTTGTTTTCCATCAATATTTATGTGATCTCAAATTGTTGTAAAGTCTTCAGGCATTTCTGGAAGAAAGAGGCTGGGTATCTCACTATCTTCATTTCTGCATCTCCCCGCTCACTGACTTTCTGTCAGTGGGAACTTTGACAAGGGACCAAGCCAGGGTCTATAGTTGGTACCTGTGGTCCTTTGAAATCAGCAGTTTGGAGACGTTGCAGGTGAAGATGGGAAAATCCACAGAACTCCCCAATTAATGCCCTAAATGTTGCCTTCTCTGCTGAAAAGTGAGCACTGAGGGTGTTATGAGCAAAGTGATGGACCCATGAGGACCCCACCATTGCCTCATAGCACTGAAATTAAAGAAGGGCTGTTTCTGAGATGCAGAGTACCTATACACACACTGGCAAACTGTACGTACATGTGACACAGAAGGAATGCAGGTGCATATAAAAAGAACAGAAAAATTCTGCGGACTGACTCTATAGTAACAGACAAGTCCATATGCAGGAGAAATAGAGAGTCTACAGGAATCAATACTCACCTTCTGGATAAGAATGACTGACTCATATTAAATCAGTTTAAACAATCCGAGACCTCATTTTCCTGTATCTAAGGGAGGTTCAATGACTCCTTTAAAACAAAGGTGCTTCTATAACATGCTAAACCCATTGAAATTTACCTTTATTCTTCATAGTTTGTTTAAAACTATTAACTCTTTGTTTTTAATAATAAAATAGATATAATTTTTAGTATTTGATCATATGTTATATTTTACTAAAATATTAACACACAAGAATTACTTAGTATGGCATAATTCATAAAAATAATGCAAGCGGTTCATTAATCCAACTGAAAATTAAGGACTTGATATATTTACTTGCTCAAAAATGTTGACATTAAAAATTGTAGGTTTTTTAATTACAAAGTTAGCAACTCTGATTTGATGAGTTGTTTTCTGCGCCACTGCAGATGTTTTCATGATGAAATATTTTATGTCTGGAAAGCCCCGATGCCGTGTTGGCCTTATCAGAATGGGGCTGCAGCCTGAAGTCACTATCATACTCCCAGAGCAGTAACCCAGCTTGTAAATCTCAGTCATCAGTTCCCAAGGTTCTGTTTTGTTGTCTGTTTTTCATTGCAAATAGTTACAGGACTCTTCACCTGAAAAGGATGAATTCCAGTCAATGAATCATGCCCTCTTATTTCGCTTCAGGGCTTGCTGGGAGTCTCCAGGATGCATGGATTCATGGATTCTGACACTTGCATCAAAACAGGTGAGGCTGCTGAACCTCTGATGCAGGCTGCTCTCCTACAACCTACTCACTAGCCACAAAAGTGAAATTTAAAAAAAAAAATCTGAAGAGGAAACTTGAATTGCTAGTCCTCTGATCAGCAGAGATCCATACTGGTCCTGATTTTAAGATGGTAAACCCCCCATAATGTGGAAACTTCCTATAAAGCAAGGAATAATAAAAAGGCAAAGTTTGCAGAGATTTATAAAGACTTTTTACAGTCTAAGTGTGGGTGTTAGAGACAACCCACATATTTCACTCCGATTTCGCCTCAGGTCTCTGAAGTCTCAAAGTTGCAAACATACTCCTAATGTTTCTGATGTAATGCAATAAAACAGAGCCAGAAAGGAATTTCTAGCAATTAAATCAAACTGAAGTTCAGGTTATGTAGGAGATAGCCAAACTCCTTTTCCCCATTCTAAAAAATCATGGCACTTCCTGTCATACTGTGTTGTGGTTATCAAATTACCAAAACCAGACTGACAGATGGTCCTTCCTCCCCCAAAAAAAGAAAGGAGAGGAAGGTATAAGGAGTTTTGTGAGTTTAGAATGAACTAAACTACTTTAATGAAGTATTAATACTAAAAAAAAATATATATATATATTAAAAAAATGAAATAGACACAATATATGAAAAGCGTATCAAGCTCCTGGGATGATGACACCATCACGCAGCAGGAAAAGTCCCAGACTTGGTGACCAACAAGAGCTGGATTCCAGATCTGGAGTCAGGAACGCTCAGATCTGGACTAAAGACAGGCAGACAGGCAGTGTCCTCCTTGGATGTTGGCCATTGAAGAAAGAGAGTTGACCCTTTGATCTCTCAGCTTTTATACTGAGCATGATGTGGATGGGATGGAATACCCCAGCGGGTCAGTTTTGGGTCCCCTGTCCTATCCGTTCCTCCTTACAGGTGTGACCCCTCGATGCTTTTCCACTTCTGACCCTCCAGCAGGGCAAATAACGAAATTCCCTGCCCTTGGCTGTTCTAGCAATAAGTATGGGCCTCTCTGCATAACATTCCTTGGGATAGTCAGGTCTTATCACTGTGGGATGGAACAGTTTTCTGAACAATGTGCGGTTAATTTCAGAGTTAGAATAGAAGAAGTCCAGCTAAGAAAGTAAAATTGTAAAACAGAAAGTTGGTTCTGTTCTATCTCAAACCAGGATGCTGTGGATTTGAGGGATTTAGTAGGTGTATAGAGAGACTTTTTGCTGGTCTCTGTATTGAATTTGTCTACTACACTGAAAACTCACTGGGTCAGGGACTGCCTGCTACTGTGTGTTTGTGCAGTGTTTAATATAATAGGGCCTGAAATGGCAGCGGCAAAATACACATCATTGATAATGATAATTTCATGCTGTGATAAGAATTATCCCTCGCAATGGTTTCTCTGCTTGAAAAGCAATGCTGAAAGCAAGTAGGAAAAAGCAGTCCTCAAAACTTGGCTTACTGGTTTGTTTGCTCAGGCTGTCCTTAGTCATCTAAAAGTACTGTCTGTGTTTATCTTAACTTTGGCTAACTTTCTCAGGCTTGGAGACTTCACCATAATCAACTTGCTGTTTCTTTTTTACTTATGTATTTCTACTTTCTTCCTGTTGTCATTATTTCACAGCCCTCCAGGTGCTGCCTCAAAGAGCTTGCAGCCAGTGATATAAGTAACATTCTAAGGGAGGGAGACAGATGCAATTGGAGTATGTTCAAAATTTCTGTGTGGCATCTTTCCCTGGGGGTGCATAAAAAGTCTAATCCACTTTTGGAGGTGGTAAGAATTTCAGGAGCACATTCTGTACCTGTGTTATCATTTCAACTGCAAGTACAGAACTGGAATTGTCTTTTAAAGTTGTAAGGAGCCATACCAATAGTGATTCATAACTAATCATGCCATATCATCTCTTCCCAGCCCATGTTTATGCAAAACTTCCAAACGTGCTCCTTGAGGTATGCAACTGTGTCAGTGTACGTTTGCACTTAAGTGCATTTACTGCATTTGAAATGTTTTTGGAGTTGCAGCAGGCACACACGGATTCGGTAATACTCAAGAGAACTTGTTTTAACCCATTTTATTCCCAGACACTGAGCCTAAATTAGCAACCCGTTTAGATATCTCTGGTTGTCTGTTTCTCTGATGTAATGACTAGACGGAGGCAATAACAATGCCTCTTTATGCCATTCAAAGCGTGTATTAGGATTCAGGGGGGGGCTGGATTCAAAACACAGTCCCAGGGCTGAATGCGGAGATAATGCATCATTCTACAGCAACTTTCTCTTGCCATTCCCAGAGCGTTCACTACACAAGCAATACCATTTTTCACAGGGAAATAAGGTTGTTTCTTAAGCCTAATGCACGACAGAGCTTTCCAGACGTGCTTTTAGTGCAGCGGTAGCTTTCAGCTGGGAAAACCACTCAGCGAAGTTCAAGTTTAAAACAAAACAAAGCGAAAACAAACCAAAACNNNNAACCAAACAAAAATCCTGCCCCATCTGTCAAATCTCGCGTATGACATCATCAGAGACCCTGCACTTGTTTGCAGCCGTTCAGACCGACCTGCCCCACAGCCCCAGCTTTGTGCTCCAGCTCCCTTTACAGGGTCAGCAGGCTGGAAAATTACCCCATGCTGTCACAGTTAGCTCAGCCAGGTCTTGTTAGCATTGTTCCCAAGGAATCCATTCATCCCATTATTTTACATACCGGGCAGACGTCCTGCCACTGGGGCTTGGGCTGTGCTAACTTGAAGGGCCAAACGTTAATGGGTCTCTATTGTGGGCAGAATAGCGGCGCAATACGTGGGAAAAAATACCCAGACGGCTCACTGACATGAGTTTAGGACCTCTAGACTTAGGGGGTAGCCCATGAAGGGCTTTTATGTAAACAGGACTTCCATAAACAAAGAATATCTTCCCTGTCAATGTTCATAACCCATAAATTTCTCCTTCTCTCTTCCCCCCCAAGAGCAGCATAACTCTTCGGATACAAAGAGGAGAGAATGCGGTGTGGATGGTCAATGCCTTTTGCAGAGCAAATCCGTGGGATGTGTGCAAGAAACCATACAACCAACCCTGATTTATAAGGGATATTACCAAGCTCCAGGCTGGAACAAAGCAGTTTTATTNAGGAGCTCCTACTTTGGGATGGCTCCACTGGCTTCACTTCATTCACCCAGCATTGCCCCACCAGGAGCAAGAGGAGGATCAGGAACAGAAATTGGCAGAATGCCTCCAAACAGAAAGTGTCCCTGTCATCGCTGATGATGACATTTCAGGGCCTCCACTCTTGTTAGAAAGAGATTTTCATATTCCTTAATTTGCATGGAGTGAATTGGGTAAGATTAAAATCACACAAACAGGTTGCAAAATCCCTCATTCCAAGAGGGAGCCACTTTAAAAAAACGCTTAAAAATTAATCCAAAACCAGAGACTGTCTCCAAATGCCTGGGGCTTAGTTTTCTGAATGTAGCCNCAGTTTTATTTTGCTCTTGCTCTGCTGTCTGTGTGGCTGATAATGGAGCATGTGATTGTGGAAATTTGAAGCTTGTCACAAGCCTAGCTGATGTGTCAAAGTAAAGGTGGGGCATGCCTGCCTGTCTTCCCTGGCTATGGAATTCCAAGTGAATGGNTCTTGTTAGAAAGAGATTTTCATATTCCTTAATTTGCATGGAGTGAATTGGGTAAGATTAAAATCACACAAACAGGTTGCAAAATCCCTCATTCCAAGAGGGAGCCACTTTAAAAAAACGCTTAAAAATTAATCCAAAACCAGAGACTGTCTCCAAATGCCTGGGGCTTAGTTTTCTGAATGTAGCCTCCTGCCTCTGGCAGCAGGCTGGCATGCAGGAGGGGAAGGGGCTGGATTTGGCATCTGCTGCCCACGGCCTTTATTTCAGGTACTGAGTATTTTCCTGCCATTATTTTCTTTCCTGATAACATGACCTGGCTGCTGTCACCGTGACAGCGTGTGGTAATTAGCTGAGTCCACTAGCATTTTGAAAACCTAAACACAAGCCTCAGCTTTTTAAACTTGCCTGTAATTAGCACAGCTGTTATTTCGGTTGGTTCATTATATCGATACTGTAAAGCTCTCCAAAGAGCCCCACAGAAGTCGGTGGTACAATATAACTTGTTTTCTACAAACATTTTTGAGAATATTAGGTCACGGTAATGAATACATGAGAAGAATTCATAGGTTCTTTCTAAAGCCCATCTGAAATATGTTTCAGATTGCAATAAAGTGTGCTAAAATACTTGCACTATCCAAAAGCCAGGTTAGCCAGTTCATATCGTTATGAAATAAATTGTATTTCAAGTAAGATTATCTCTCTGTCTGGAAGCTAATTTTAAGTAGTTCCCTTCTTCAGATGACATTAAAAGCCAATTGAGATGAATTTATTTTTCCATAAAAGTAATGTGTGTCAAGGCTAGATTTTCTAAGCCAAGCCCTCCAAGCAATCATCTTAATCACTTTGTAAACCGTAGATAATGTCATCCTGGAATAACAAGATTTTTCCAGGGTATGAAATGTTACACTGAGATAAACATTAGAACTTAGTGTTGCCAGTTTGAATACAATCTTTTCAAAAAATCTTCCAGAGTTTTAAAATAAATGTGTAGAAGAGAAAAAGAAGGAAAAAGACTGAGAGAAAAAAAAAGGAATAAATAACACTTAAAAAATCAATTATTTCAAGAAATCTGAAATACCATGTTTTGTCTTTAATATTTCAAGATTTGTGTGCACAAATGCTTTTGCCAACATTCTTAGGGGAGATGAGCCTGGAAGAAATGAAACAGGAATTGATTAATAGGAAAGGGTCCTGCTGTACGCGTCTTTTAAAACTGCAGTACTAAATCCACAAATTGCATTATTCAATGCAGCAGTTTCTTACCTGGCATTGCATGGCTAAAGCGCTTTTGGATGGGGGAAAAAAGCACAAAAGAAAGAAATTTTGAAGTGAAATGCCTAAATTACAATAACCTTAGGGGATACTAGGGCTCTCGATAAACTTTTTTTCACTATTTCACCCTGGTTAACCCAGTGTTCAGCACTTAAAAATAAATAAAACCCATCACTTTCCAGGGAGTCAAAACATCTCCCAGCAGCAAAGGATGTTTCTTGGTCACTTAATGCGATACTACTGTCAGTCCTTTGGGACATTCCTCCATTCTTTCTTTAAGATGATGATTTGCCAGTTGAAAGGAACCAGAGTAAATCTGCTCACCCCCAAGACCATGGTCTTGCGTTGACTCTAGTGCCATCAGAAGCTCAGGTGATGTGGGAAGGTGTAGTCCCATCCTACACCGCCAAACTATTGCTTGGTTTGTAGGGACTCCCATTCTCTTGTCTCCAGGTGCTTGAATATGATGGAAAATATTACTGGAAACTTTCATGTATGACTTTTCCTTCTTCAGGAGAACTTCCCATAGCATGATGACAATCAAAGCCTGGGAACACTGCAAGAATTCAACGTATGCTAAGGATCAACATCTCCTTCTCTTTCCTAAGTTGAATTTGCCTTTGGGGATGTTGTTTTCAACAGCTGAATCAGGAGCTTTTTCCTTCAGGAAGCAGCTGAAGACGTCTCTACAAGCTGTGGACAGAGAGAGGCATGGTCCTTCAGAGAAGCAGACCAAGTAAAATCTTCTTTAAGTTACAAAACTTACATTATCTGGATTATTTGGGGTAAGGTTTTAGAGCAGAAGAAAAGGAAAGGATTAAACCTTCTGATCAGTGGCCCAGTCAGTCACTTCATAGGAAAGAACTGCAGGCTGCCAAGACACTTCTGACCATCCAATGTAAGGACACACAAGTAACTTTCATTATTGGAATTACATTTCATAACTTTCATTACATGCCTTAAGGATGGGCAGATACGATTTATTTGACATTTTTGGTTACTCAGGCAGATATTCTCTAGCAGAAATCAGACTGATCATTATCCAAAAAGCTAAAAAACAAAGAAGTAAGTTATACCTTTATTTTTTGACAGCCACCTTTTCCTAATAATAGTGCAGATAATTAAGGGACTGATTTGTTGTCCTAACTGAAGAAAACCAAAAAACTGCAAAACAGCCCTCCCCGAATTTTGTGGGATTTTGACCAGGGAATACCATTGGCATTAATAAAATTCACAAGAAAAGACATTCAGGGCATTTCTCAACCTCTGTAATTTTGTCCCTTTGTCATCTACTATTTCGTTCATAAAAAAGCAGTAAAAATAGTTTGTCAAAGTATGTGAAAACAATATAGATTTTATCTACATGACCTATCGTAAAATATTAGCAACTGTCTATGGCATTAGCCATTTTCTATCATGTTACATTAATATCATAGAATTTTAGCATTTGATTTCCCTAATAAGATATGATTTCAATCATTTCATGCAATTTTCATATCACATTAGTGAAAATAAAGACTAACACACTCAGATGCCAGCATGTAAACTACTAATAGAACATGACAATTTTTTTCATGTTTTGCGTGTATATTGATGCCTGCCTTTTCCATTTCAGTATTTTAAGTTTTTCATTACTGGACCTGGAGAATTAGTTCATTACCACTCACTTTTTAAAGGAAGTAAACCAACAAGAATCGTGTTAGCAGTCAATTTTTATCAAACTTTTATCAAACGTGCAGCCGTGATGAGAAACAATGATGACTATCAGGGAGGATTGTGTGAGACAACAAAATCTGAAATGATGTAACAGAACTACTAAACCTTATTTTGGAGGTAGAATGAGAAAAATTCCTAAAAGACATGCTTCTCTAATGATACAGTAATTGTCTCAAAGAATTGGTGAAAATCCCTTCCCATTATACAAACAAAGTTAGACTGGAAAAAAGTACGACAAGGTGCTGTCTGGGGAATAACTCAGCAAGAGGACCTGGTTGTTTCTATCTTCACTTTCTCAGGTGCTACAATTCAAGGCTGATTTGGAAGATGAAAGACTAATGGTATTTAAGGGATTGCTGAGTTCTTGTTTGATTGCTACATGGGTTTTTTGCCTTCAGAAATTAAATAATTTATGAAGAGTAGAAAAAAAGACTGTTATATAGTTTCTCAGTTTTTTATTTTTATTTTTTTTTTTTTCCTCCTCTAGTCATATTAATATAAAAAGAATCAAACCAAGCTCTTTCAGGATCTGCACCAAGGAAAATAATCATTGACAATGCAAGTGGTGGAAAGGCAGTGATGCAACACCTATACTGGGAAAAGCAGTCCAGATGAAAATTTAGTATATATTAACTTTTTTTTTTTTTTTTTTTTTCTGAATATCCTGTTGCAGTTAATCCTCTTTTGTATTTTTAATAAGCTTCATTATACATTTTAAGAAGTTTTCAAAGATATTTCAGGGTGTCAGGAAAGTCTAGAGGGTATTTGTGGGAAAAGAATACATGCCTGGGAACCTGCATAGTCTGATTTCATAATCCTGTCAGCACCCTTTCTCACCAAGAATGCACATTTTCTGGAGCCGACAAAGGATCTGACTATTCTGGCAATATCTAGAATAGGGAGAAGGAAAGGAAGGAATGACTAGAGAAATCCAGGCGTGTTACACTGTGATACACAATAATGTGTAAAGGTCATATTTCAGGGCTTGCCTTGGGCTTGTGCCATCTCTGCGTCTATTGACTGTGAAAAGGGCAGACGGAAAGCAGTAGCTCCTGAATTTATCACTGCAATGAGCAATTAATTTAGACTGAAGGGGTTCTAATTGCAGCAAGCCCTGAAACCCATCATTCTTCTTTTTTTTTTTTTTAAAGAACAAAGTCAATCAATTCTCCTCTACCATCTGTTGGTCCTCAGGCTTCCTTCCTTGCATTCCTAGCAGATGTCATTGAGATCTCGCCAATACCTTCGGATTGGTCTCCTCATTTTTATGTCCAGTCTAGCTATGTTTTCTTCCTTGACCTAATTCAGGGAAATGGACAATTCAAGCAGTTTTGTAGTGTCCTGGACTACTGTCTTCTGCATGGTTTCATACGTGCCATAAACTTACTATCAATGTTTCTGGCCCTTTTCCATGGGAGATCCTTGGTGTTTCCTGCTATGCCTGTTGGACATTGGGCTTCACAAGGATCTTGCTCACCCACAGCGTGTGCAAGCCAGAAACCACAAGGCTCCTCCTTGCTGGGTGTCATTAATGACATCAACTTATTTGCTTCAGGCCAGAGGGTTTACAGAAAACTTCTAAAACAAGCTAGAAATGGGGTAAAGTAGGCCACCTGAGAAGAAAAACGTTGCTGGCAGAATAGCCACCACTGCGGTATGCTCAGTTGCTCAAGAAGGCAAGTGGCCTCCAGCAAGCTGGGCTCCCTGCTATGTGAAGTTCACAAAATAGAGCTTGTACCAGCTCTCCAAGGGAGATAAACCTCATGCTGCTGGCTCTGCTACACAAAAGCTTTCCATCTACACCAACAGGACAGCGGGCAGAGGCGGAAATTCTAGCAATTACTCTAATGTCATGTCAGAGTGGAAATTAAAAAAAAATGTTGGAGATGACACCTGGAATAAGTGCCCCTGTAGGTGTGACTGTGCCTATAGCAAGCTGCAACCCTGCCTTTTCTGCTTGACGTTAGGACTTAACATCACCATTCTTCATTTTTAACACCCATTAAATGGACATAATAGCACGGTACCACCCCATAGAAGTGTGTTGTGAAGCTTAATTAATTATTGTGGGCATGAAAAGTGCTTTGAGATCTCAGAGTGAAATATACCACCAAAGTATTATCCTCATGCAGCAGTTGGAGAGCACAGTCTCAGAGAGACTGTAAATCTGTTACCAGTTGTCCTGGTTTGACGTAAAATGAACCAATTTTCCATGTTACAATTTTACGTTCTTAGCTGGGCCTCTTCTAACTAACTGAACTTTGAAATTAACAGCACATTGTTCAGAAAAACTGTTCCATCTCATAGTGATAAGACGTGATTGCACCAAGGATGGTGCAGAGAGGTTCTTGCTTATGTTTATTGCTAGAACAACCAAGGTCAAGGAATTTTGTTATTTGCCCTGTTGCAGGGTTGGAAGCTGAAAAGTGTCAAGAGATCACACCTGTGGGAAGGAACAGACAGGACAGGAGACCCAAAACTGACCAGCTGGGGTATTCCATCCCACGTGCATCATGCTCAGTGTAAA
>VXBW01008310.1:133558-148734 GCA_013400375.1 Thinocorus orbignyianus | reverse complement strand
GTGTAAAAGCTGAGGGATCAAAGGGACAGCTCTCTTTCTTCAATGGCCAAACCAAGGAGGACACTGCCTGTTTGCCTGCCTTTGACCCTGATCCAAGCATTCCTGACTCCAAATCTGCAATCTAGCTCCTGTTGGTCACTGAGTCCCGTCTGGGACTTTTCCTGCTGCCTGCTGGTGACGTGATGGTCATCCTGGGAGCTTGATATGGTTTTGCACATACTGTATACTTTTTCTTTTTTCTTCTTTTTGAGCAACCTGCTCTGGTGGGAGGTATCCCTGCCCATGGCAGGGGGGTTGGAATTTGAGGATCTTGAAGGTCCCTTCCAACTTTAACCATTCTCTGATTCTTTTTTTCCCAATTTTTCTTTTTAGTTTTTATTATTTTATTATTATTTATATTTTCATTAAAGTAGTTTAGGGTTTTTTTTTTCTCAACTCCTGAATCTCTTTAATTTCTTCCTCTCTTCTCTTTGTCTTAAAGGCGGGGGACACACACACATCATCTGTCTTCATGATTTGGTCAGAACCACGACACCAGTGCCATCCAAGATGGGTCTGTCAGCTGAAGGGAGGATATGAATGCTTAGACATTTATTTAAGCATTAAACCAAGTTCTCACAACCCTACTGACACCTTAAGTCATGTACTACTGTGAATTTGGAGCTGTGCAGCTAAGGAAATGCACTTTTCTAGGGTGCTGGAAACTTGGGTGGCAACTTGGGAGAATCCAGTTTGCAGCCTTTCCCCTCTGTGCCTCTTCAGAAGAACTACAAATCCACCCCTATGAAATAAAATCATTCTTAAATGTCCTGGAAACAGTATTTGCCCCTTACGATTGCATGCATTTTTTGTGGCCACCTGGTGTGGAATACTTGTTTCCCTGAGGTCCTGTTGAACCCAGGGCACTCTTACTTCTACCACGTGATACAGCACATCAGACTATAAATTAGTTTAATTCTATAGGTGTTTTGATTCTTGTGGACTTGCCCTGGTGGGATAGACATCCTTCACTTCGGGCTTTGGTGCTCAAAAAATTAGAGAAAAAAGGATTGCACCAGAGCTCTTGGCAGAACCCTCCCTGTATTTCCCAGTGGCCATGAAAGAAACAGGCAAGGGAGTAGACTCCCCACTTCTCGCAATAATCTTAGCATTGGCTTTGCACATGGCATCCCCCTATTTGGCTCTAGTACCAGCAATATAGGGTGCCGTGGCTCTGGAATTATAAAGAAGAGGAGCAAAGAAGAGGTTAAGCAGAATGAAAGAGGATTTGTAATTTCTGATATTGGCCTCTACTTGTACTGCTATGGTCACAGCTTATACAAATTGTCAGCAAGATGGTAGTTGATAACACAAAAGGATCAGAAGTGCCAGTTTTAAATTAAAAGTGTATTTTCAACTACAATTCACAGCTTCTCTGCAATGAAAAATGCTTCTTGCCTTGTGAGCCCTGAGAACACTGCAGTGGTCATAGAAGATTTGGTTTCTTTTGTAACTTTTTAAAATCCTGGTTGTGCATTATGGAGTAATAAATAAAAATTAATTTTAATGGGTCTACCAAATCAAAAGGTGAGTTGGTATAAATTGAAATGAATGTATCAATGGAGGTATCTGGAATTATTAGCAGGATGTTGACCTATTACTAATTGCAAACAGGTTCAGCTTGCCACAACTAGCTAAATTTGTTAGGAATTTACACATAAAGGTTCTATTTTTCACTTGCTTCTTGCTTTCAGGGCCAGCTCTGAAGTTGCTGAGCTTCTTCTCACCTGGTGCAGCAGGTGTTCTCCAGTCCCGCTTTTGGGTCTTGTCTCTTCTTATTCCTACAGACAACCTCCTCTTCTGGTGGGAAGTTGCCAAGAGTGTTATGGGTGTCCCTGGGGAATGTAACCTCCCGGGACACCCTCAACCCAGCAGAGACGTATATGAGTCATTTTGGCTCCATCATCCTTGTTCACGGGCAAAAGTGGCACCATGTCATGTGGTGCTTTGCCCCTTCTTGCTGATCCCAAACTTCGCTGTTTCCTTTCCTTGCATCTTCTTATAAGTGTGTCCAGATTCCCATCTAGCTTGTGTCTCTTTCAGTACACTTTTTCATACCAGAAGTTGAAAAGCTTTTTGTACATTATAGTCACAGAGTAATCTTTTCAGATTAACTACTAAATGCATTGGAAATGTTCTTATTTCCAGTCATAAGTCTAATATATACAAAAAGCCAAACCACCACATAATGTTTTTTTTGGTTTTTTTTTTTTTTTTTTTTTTCCAGACTGGCACATTCAAATATCATTACTCATGCTCACAGACTCACACTGCTGGGTAAAAAAAAAGGGAATTTATGGAATAATGTTTGTGGTGTTCTTTTTCTCTGCCCCCTGATGTCTGAGTCTTGCTGGCACACAGAATGTTACTGAGTATTTCTTTGCAACCATGAAGCCCAAAAGTCTACTTTTTAACGAAAGCTGAGATTCTTCTGCCATTTCCTGACACAGGTAGTTGTCTCTTTAAGCAAAACTGTGAATAGTAGCATAAAATTACAAAAACTGGTAAAGTGAAAAAAAGAAATAAATCGGGAGAGAATCACCACTTTGTAGAATTTTTCTGTATATTTATGCATTACTAGCCTCACCTTTTGGTTTCTACTTTTCAGCTGTTATGCTAATTCATGGATAAAATACAAGAGCACGTACCACTGAAATAGCACTGTTTAGATATTGGCTATTGAGCTAATATTTTATTCCAAAAGTAGGAAATGCTTTTTGTTACTATTATGCTTGGAAATATTTGTAAGGAGCAGACATATGTCAAAGGAGCAGGTATATTTCAAAGGAAGAAGCCTCCATTAGGTAATAGGACTAATATTTTTTTTCATTCTTTTCCCCTAAAAAATCCAAAGCTGTTGGTTGTTGGATGACTTTAAACTGTTAATTTTGATATAAGCATTGGAAAAGCACAAGTGAGATATTTCTACCAGGGACAGCCCATCTGCAACACTTTGTGGGGCGCCTACATGGGAAGGATAAAATAAAAAATAAATCAATACAATAAACCAAAACAAAATAAAGTCAGAGGAGAGCCCAGAGGCTGAAGAGGAAGATAAGAGAGCAAACAGGCTGTCCTGAAAGAAAGGGAAGAAAACAGCTAGGATTATTTATCCCAGCAAAGCAATAGCCAAAAGGGTCTATTATTGCCTCTGATTGTATGACAGAGGGGAAACACCAGTGTAGAAAAAAAACTGTTTGTGGAAAAAGGTGGGACTGGTGCAGAAATAGGTGGTTCAAAATTGCTGTGCACAGACTGAAAATCATCTGAAGGTTGTTAAGCAACAGGGGAATGAACTTCTAGGATTGTAAGAGTCATCAGGAAAGAGACACTTATTAAAGTAGTCACACAGTGTGGTAACATTTGATGATAGAGTGTGGGACTTGCAGGGAAACAGGCATACTAATTGACGGGGGATCTCTGTCAGTCATTCAGTCTACCCTCATTTTTCCCTTTTAATCTCCTTGTCCTTCCTCTAACTTCTACAGCTTTTGTGATTTGGTGACTTGCAGCTTGCCATGGCCCAGAAAGAGAACGCAGCTTTCATACAGACTAAATTACCCTAGGAAAGGCCAGTCAGTCCACCTCAGCTGTTATCTCTGATTTTCTTTTCAGAGTGCTTCTCTTCAAAATCAGTGGTACCAGTGAAAAAAGAAAGCATGAGGTTGTTGACTCTGTGTTGAGTAGTATTAATAAAGGATACAATTTCATTAATTATTTGTCCATTTTGGGCATTTATTAAGATTTAAATTTCTTTTCTACAGATCTCCTTAGAGGTGGATCATTTAAATGGCCAAATATTTGGCTAATACTGTTTTTTAACCTTTGAAACAGTCTACTGCACTTAAGTTATAAGTTATATACATCATCCAGAAGAAGTCTTCTCCATTTGGGTACGAAACACTCAACTCCTACTATGCAGCAAACAGGGAAAATCAGGGATGATTTAAAACCTTCATCATAATTTTGTACTGCAGCCCATCTCACTCAAAAAAACCTGATTTTGTCTCCCTGTAAAAGAATATTGTTGATATTTTTTCTGTTAAGAGAATTCTTTCATTTCTATGACTTTCTTGTGAAACCCAAAATTTAAAAAGACTCTTGAAAAAGAAACTGTTCCAAAGGAGAAATGTGCATGAAAACTTAAAAACAAAATTAATTTAAGACTACAAGAAAATAAAAACTTGGAGTTTTCCATCGCTGTTTTTCATCTTATCAGCTGTGTTTTGATTCCTTGGTTTTGAATATTCCTGTGCCTATCAGAAAGATCATTTGAGTTATTTTAGCCATCAGTAAAGCCTACTTGGACTATTGACATAACAATGTTCTGTTGGAAAATGCCAGTTTTCAGAGATTAAGGTCTGCAAATACATCTGTTTTAATGAAAGTTTTGACTTTCATGCTACTGCTCCCACAGAAAACAGGCTGGATTTAGTCTTCTGAGGTAATACTTCTGCATATTTAAAAAATATGAGACTTTATCGGTGGCTACAGCTTTTTGTTATATTGTCCTTTAAGGCAGAGGTTTTGTGAGATACACGACTTCTTTATGAATGACCTCAAAGTTCTGCCTTATAGTCAATGACTCTCTCTTCACCCTTGGTTCATGAAACATACAGAAAAACTGGATGTTGTGAGGTGTTTTTGGGGACTCACTAGAGTTAATGAGTGCTGCAGTTCTTGGACATAAGGTCAGCCCACAGACAGGGCTCGAGCTGTGGATCCAATAAATCCTTGTAGCTATCCTATAGAGAGATGATTCTTTGAGATCAAGAAAAATTTGGTCTTAGAAATATTGCCCATTGTGATCTGTGAAAATAAACTTTGGAATTTCCTTTTCTGACAAGGTCGAGCTTCATAAAAGTTTTTTTTTTTTTTTTTTTTTTTTTTTTTATATTTTTGATGTGACATAAACTTTATCAAATCAGCTCCCTCAAGTTATCAAGAGCTTATCCAGCTTCATAGTAGAGACTTTTCAACCACAGCAACACACAACTTGGTCCAAACTCATTTACTAATTTACTAACTTTCTCTGCACAAAATTAACAGTCTGAAATGACGGCATTTTTTAATTTGTTATAGCAAAAAAGTGCCTAGTGCAGTATTTTAGAATGATATTTCATTCTGCAAAACCAAGTGAAAGGAGGACAGGAAGTCAGTGGAAGATTACTGCATCGAGAAGAATGCAAAGCAAAAGCATTTATGGGTCTTCCTTTCTCGTGGGACTGGGAGAGCTGTGCCATGAGCAGGAGAGTCTTTCTGCCAGTTCGTGGGTGTGCAGCAAAGAAATTAATTTCCTTTGCAGCTTTATTAGGGCTCAGGCTGGGCAAGACCAGAGGTGTGGAAGATTTCCTGTGCATTACTTGTGTATAAGCTCAGGTTTCTTGTGGTTGCCTCCCAAAATGCACACTGGCTTGGTGTTATGGACTACGCCAACCTGATAGACATATCAGGATGTGCGTCTACACATTGGTCACGTATAAATTGGCAGTAGCTGCAAGTGTTTCTTATCATGAGGCTCTGAGAAGCAGATTTTCATAGGCTGGCTTTGTAATTTTTGACTGGCTATCGTGAATTCTGATAATAATAGTATATTTACTCATAATTTAGAGCATTTGACTTCATGGACTGTTTTCAGTCCTTTAATATGAGGTTGGTTTTGCTTAATCTAATGTAATTTAGTAGTCTGTGTGCTTGTGCACAGACTGTTTATCAGCAGTTATATCCAATTCTAGCCTCTCATTGATTTTATGCTAAGATAATTTCGTTAAACCAGTCTGAGGCCAGAATCAGGCTCTTTCTCTCTTTGCTAAGCAAGTTTTTGAGCGAGAATTCATTTAAGCCTGTCAGACAGAGCACTTGTGATGAGGAACTTCTGGACCCACTAAAGCCTGTCTGCAAACGCCCTGGAAACGGTCGTCCAGGAGTAGATCTGGGCCTGATTCACGTTCATGCTAATACACTAATTAGAAGCATTTTCAGGCCAGGGAGCTTTAGCTCAGGTCTTGGAGCTGAAGTGACTTCAACAGAGAAGGTGGGTGTAATGACCTTGTGCTGCGAGGTGGATTACTTCTGTCACACCATCAGTTTTAATTCTTCTTGATGCTGGTTGCAGCTCTTTGATGCTGTGGAGCGTGAGGCCCTCCTGAAACCCTGGCAGGGTACGGTGTGCCTGCTCCCAACGTGGCTTGTGCTGCCACTTGCCCCTGTAATATCCCTTCTTAAGTATAAAACAGATCTTTCCTGGAGGTTTTTCCTTGTGAACTGGGGAGACTCCTGGCACTTTGCATTGTCTGTGGGTATCTACATCCTGTGCCTGTGCACGTTCAGCTTTAGTTCTCGTATATTTCAATATGCTACCCCATTTCTGAGCGATTTAATCTTGATTTAATGTTCAGACTCCCTGTGTGATGCAGAGGAGGGAGAACCCTGTGATCCAGCATGTGCTAAGTTCTTCCTGGAGGACGTCGGGTCCCTCGCTCATGGGAGGTAAAGCCTGGAGCACTTAGGATGCCCTGAAGCATCATGAGTGAGTTGTGGAGATGAATGTATTCCACGCTGTCATTTTCCATATTAGCATGTAACCTTTCTGCCAGACATCATTAGCACTACTAAGTCAGTGCTGTCTACAGGCTTCCTTTAAAATAAATACAGTAATGGTACTCAGCCCCCAGCTAATGTCACGTCCACCCCCAGGTTTAAGGAACTTAACCTAGATTTACAGGTGTTCTTCCCTGATTTGCAATCACTCAGGGATGTTTAGAAATAGGAAAGTGAGAATACTATTTTTTTGGAAGAAATAATTCACAAGTGAAACAAATGCAGTTAATTTTCATAATCATGAGACTGATCATATGAAAACAGCTACACAAATAAAGCAAGCCCAAATAGTATATAATGGTGTGGTCAGCTCCACGTCACAGTTGTTAATCAGGCAGTTGGGCTTTGAAAATCTTGAAATTAAATACATGCTATTTAGGCTTTGACCAGGACTCAAATTCCTACATCTGACCTTGTGTGAGTTCAACATGTTGCACAAGTGAGGTGTCCTCACTGGCGTTAGGAAGACATCTCCAGACATCTCATCTCCAGTTTGGCGTCTAAACGGTGCTTAGAAATTGCTGTCTTCCCTTGTTGTGAAGGTGAGCTTGATCAACCAGAACAAACTGGATATTTGATTTTTAAAATGGTAGGGGCTAGGAGGTAGCTAGGGCTGCTTCATCTAGAGTCACGTAACAATGAAGGCTGGAAAAGACCTCTGAATGTCATCTGCTCCAACCCCAAACACGAGGCTGGGTCAGTTTAATTCTGCCCTCAGTTGGTTATGAACGTCTCTACATCTCGAGTATTTCCTCTTGTGGAGCTTCAGGCTGAGGAGAGAGATCACAGGTGCTGACTTTCCTGCCCATCTCTAAGCACGTGAATGATCAATTAGCCCATAAGACTCCTTAAATACAAGAGTTAATATCAAATTGGATAAGCCTTGTGATAAAATATCAAGATTTGACACTGCAGTGGCTTCCCCAGGTGATGCTAGGCTGCTCCAGTGCAGCAGCCATCACTTTGCTCTGCAGAAGGTGAAATGTCTTGGTGGGTTCTGACAGTCTGAGCTGAAACACAGATCCTTCTTGTCCTGGTGTAACTCTGAGCCCATGGCCAAAGTGTGCCAGCCCTACACTGAGGTTATTTGTTGGAAGGCAGCAGGGAGCTGGAGCAGCTGCCCAGCTTCCAGTGTGGGGTTGGCATGGAACAGGAGGTTGTCCTGCCAAAGAGCCTGCTTGGGGGACCCAGGGTGTCTCTATGCCTGCCAAAAATCTGCCTCAGAACCTGCTGTGAGATGCCTTCCCGGGTCCAGGCTGGCTGGGTTGATCCACTCAAGGTGTAAATACAGCGAGCTCCCATCTGGCTGCGAAAAGGCAGCTCAGGGGTGCACTGTGTGCCCTGTCCCCAGTTGCCTCCTGCTCCTCCTCAGTCACTGTTTGTGGTTCTCTGCTGAGCTCTTTTTAGATTTGCTCCCCACCTCAGATCAAGCAAGGATGGTGCAGGGTATTCTGATGCCAGACTCACCAGCTCACACACAGAATAGTTGGCATTTTAGCTAAATGCACAGCCTGGCATTTAACTTTAATTGTATGTCAAGCATCATGTTGTTTTGAGCAACCTGGTGTGGTGGGAGGTGTCCCTGCCCATGGCAGGGGTGTTGGAACTTGATGATCTTTAGGGTCCCTTCCAACTCTGACCATTCTATGATTCTATGATTCTGTTAGTTCCTCTCCCGCTGTATTTACCCCTAAAATTCACACAGAGTGTGCCACCTTTGAAAACCTTAAAATGTGTCCTCTTGTCCTCAGAAGGTGTTTGTAGGAATTCTTCTTTGTTGCAGTTGATTTTATGGGAACACATTCTCTTAATTGTGGCCTTGAAACATTATTATTCAAGCCACAGCTATTCTATAATTCATTGCCATTGCCGTGTACTGCTCCGTTGAGTCTGTGTAGCACCAGCAATCTACAGAGTCTGGTGTTAATAAAAATACTGCACAGTTTTGGAACAAGAACTAGTCCATGGGGGATCTCATTAGGAAGGTCCATCTTTGATGTCTCCTTACTGATTGATCTCAGAATGCAAATGATGAGTCAGATTTTAATCTAAACAGGGTGACCTCCCTCAGTTTCAGTTTCTGCCTGTTTAAAAAATAAGCCAAAATATCATGCAACACAAGGAATTGGATTAATTTATGCATATGAAAGCATCAAAACTATTATATTGACCAGATATATGATAATGGAAAATAAATAATTTTATAGCTGTCACCTTTCATGAAAGCATCCTCAGGATTGCATTGATTATCTCTAATTCTTGACTTTATTCTCTAGTTGCTTCCCAGATTTAGCTGTTTTCTTCAACACAATGTTTGTGTAACTTTCCTTAAAGTCACTCTAACTGATCTATAACTTTCTACTTCAATCCAAGTCAAGTGTGTTGTGGACCCCCCTTGGAAATCCACTGTCAGTTCATTAAAAACAGTGATTTACAATTCAGAGAGATCCTTGCATAGTTCAGCTAGGATTCTACAGTTTTAGTTATCCAGGCCTGGACTTTCTAATACTGTCACATGTTTTTGGCTCTCTTCTAGGTATAGAAAGAAAGTTCGACTGACACATTTCTCCCTTTTTGTCTCTTTCATTTATGATTATGCCACCTCTAATATTCTACAATAAGAGTGGAATTCATCCATTGATGAAAGCAGAGTAAAACACCATACACAGTATCACTAGGCAGAAATAAATTTTTGAAAGTAAAGACTGCTAGAGCTACTAGACATTGGTTTTTTTTCCCTGTCCCTTCATCCTCTGGCTTTGTGACTTTCAGGTAATACGAGATTTTAGAAAAACTTAGAAGGGGCTAAGGATATAATTTAAATTCCCTGATTTTTATTCAACCTCACTTGCTAATCACTAAGGCAGACTATGACATGAGACAGGTATCCAGTCTGGAGATGCTGAACTCTTGCTTTGAAACCATCAGAACAAGTTCACATCAGGAAAGGGGGAAGGAGGATGATAGAAATTTTTTTTTTTTTAAATTGGTACCCTCTTGAAAAAGTAAAACATAAAGGAGGTCTCGGGTTCTGACCACAGGGGCTGCACACCCCAGCTTAAGAACAGATATAAATACAAGAAATTGAAACTGAGCTAAGGAAAAAAAATACAACTTTCTCCTTCTTAGCTGTAGTGATCATACTGGATTAATCAGCTTAAATAAACCAAAATGTGCTAGTTGTTAAGACCAGCAGATAAGAGGGAGAGTGCTGAGTAGAATAGTAGTATTTTCACAATATATATTAAGTGTAAGTGCATGTATTAAAGGAGATCACTTTGTCATAATAATACTAATAATAATGTAAATAGATTCTGTGAGGACTTGAAAGTGTATCCTTCCTGCCATGATTCTAGGAAGGCATTATGCTGCTCTGCATCTTTGTTATTTTTCCATGAGGCATTTCCAGATCTTTTGTCACGTGTTTAGATGGCTTGCAAATCAGATACATGCTCATAATTTCACCTCTGCTTTTAATCCACACATGGTTACATGCCAGCCCCTTCTTCAGGAACCACAGAGACACCCTTTTGGTTTTTAGGATTACTTTTCCTTCAATATTTGAGATATTTTAGACAGCTGAAGGCAACCCCTCCCCTAATCTTACCCTGCTTGCTATCCTTTCCCAAAGAAGTACTATCAGAAAACCAGTGTACCAAAATGCTCCTTCGGTACATTAATTCAATGCACAAAAACATTGGCCTCACAAAGCCTGACAAAAAATACTTTTATATAAAAATGTTCATTGGAGTCATTAAAATATTAAAGTTCTTCAAATTATTATTTGTTTGTCACTTTCTAAACCCACTTTTTTTTTAACCTTAAATAGATCAAGAATGTTACAAAAGACATTAAAATGTCAAAAAGTCATTAGGCCACACTTTGAGCTTGGAATCATATCAAATATACACCTTTGTCCATTTCTGCTGCCACTTTTTGACAGCAAAATTGTTTTCTATTTCTTATGGACGTCCCCCATCCAAATCCTTCCTTGCAGTGCACATTGCCAGTGACTTCCCAGATACTCTACAAAGACAGATATACATGTCCTAAAAGTGAGGTGTTACAAAGAAGAAAAGGGTAGTGCAAATAAGGTATTTCTTAATCCAGTTTCCAGAGGAAAATGTTTTTTTGACAGGCTGTGGAGGGTATTTCACTGGATTCCACTTGCCCAGCTTTCTGGTAGTGTTATACAGTCAGCAGGAAGCTCATTTGATGAAGATGAGTGATCTGTCCTGGATTAGCTTTTCTCTTTTAAGTTTCATAGTGTCAGAAGACATCCATCTCATGATAACAACTTCATTAATACGGGAGGAAAAAAAGGGAGAGAGGCATAAATATAAAAAATCCAACCAAAAAGACAGCTTGTTCACACCCCAAATTAAATTAAGCATGTTTTGAACTGGAGCTGGACCAGCTGCAGAGGAAATAAGGTTCCTTTGTAATTTTTTGAGTCAATTAATATATTCAGATAAGGGATAATGAGTTGTGTTTGGTTAAATTTTCTCTTACAGAAGTGCATGTTTAAACACACATAACTTTAAATGGGGTAGAGTACCAAAGATGTAAGGTTTTTATATGTTATTCTGTTGTATGTACCACAGGGCAATGACCCATACAGAAAATGAGGTAACTACTACTAATACTTCAGTTAAATTATTTCTTTCTTTTCTTTTTTCTTTTCATGAAAGGGTGGGCAAAGGCAAACACTGCAAGTAGCATGGGCATGCTCTCCCTCACGTGGAATTTTCTGGCCTCTGACAGCCAGGAAGACCAGAGGAATGATCTGTCCCACAAGCAGCCAGGGAGGCATTTCCCACAAACTTAATTTATATAAATACACAAAGTTCATTCAGGCAGTGTGAAAGAGAAGGAGTTAAGAAAATAAGGCACTTTTTATTCTTTCTGCTGTACTACTTCCATCACGCTGGAAACTTCTGCCAGTCAGAAAGTATTCAAGTTCAAAACAGTAATCAGTCTACATAATTGCGGAGATCTTTAATATATCTGCTGTATTTTGATAGAGAAGGGTAGTCTGATGAAGATAAAGAATTACTTAATTATCAGGGCAGGTAAGTACCCGAAACTGTAGTTGAAATGTTTTAGGATCAATCTTCAGGCATCAGTAGTGATCTCTGAGGAGTTACAGAAAAGCTTAGGTCCCTTTGGGCAAAGCTGACTTTATTTGCTCCTTCATTTCTTGCAAAGCAGTGGTGATTTTGGAGGTTAGGGCAGGTGAAAACTCATTTAAGGACAATAAGTGTGAACCAGGAGTAGTAGTCATGCATTGGTTGCTTTGGTACCAGAACAGCAGAGGGATCCTCCAGAAAATGAAGAACCCATCAGGCTTCACTGTTCAGAGCCATGCAGGTTGGTGTGGGCCAATGCTGTGCAGAGATGAGGAGGCTGTACGGTAAATCAGCCACCCAACAGTTTGACTTGAAATCCTTAAATTTGCCTAGAAAACCTAAATACTGGAAAGGGGACCATTGTTAACAAACTTTTATAAGGCAGACGTACTTTGAAAAGCACCATGTATATACTCCACATTAATATTTTTACAAAATTGTTCCATTTAAAAATAAACTTTAGCTATTAGTTTATTTAATTATTTAGTTTATTTAGTTAGAATGAACTTTAGTGTTGTTTTTATTTGACTTTGCATGCAAAAAAAAAAAAGAGAAATACAAGTGAAAACATCCATTTTTTGCTTTATATTGGAACAAAATTCTTGTCTAGGTTACAAATAAGTTATACCATAGAAAATTATGCTTTGGAAAGGAGTGGTTTGGGGTTGTTTTGATGAGACAAGCAACATCAGTACAGAGATAATTATAGTCATTCTTTCGTTTGATCTGTCTAGAAAACGCCGTATTTTTATCAGACTTCATTCCGTGTTTTCTCCCATGGTAGGAAATGTAAATCTTTCTATTCAGCTATGTCAGATTGTTGGAATTTTCCTGTTTTCTTACTGTTGTGATTGACAGGCCTATTTTTAGGCCATTCTGAAGACGTTTAGAGTGTGCGACACAATGATACCACAATGAGGTGTGCCTCAAGTGTGAACGTTTCAGCACAAAGTTTTGAAGTGTCTGCAAGCAGAAAACCAAGTGCCAGGCAGAAAACCGGGCTCTCTGGGACCTCTGGACAACTCCTTGTGCTCTACGGTCTCTGAAGCTGTTTTTCAGAGCAGCTCTGATCTTTGTCCTCAGTCCCGGTGGCCAAGTCCCCCTTGATTCACTCTGCAGCTCACGCCGTGTCAAAGGCCATTGATCTTTCCACTCTGATGACAAAAAGACTGGAAATGGATTGGGCTTGGAGAACTGATCCCTGGGATAACAAGCGTGATAAACTGGAAGGCTAAACTCCCAGTATTGTCTGGAATGTATTGTTAACCAACTCTTAAAGGACAATGAAGACACTCACTCCCATGTGCTCTAAAGTTCCCAGAACACTATCGCCTTTTAATAGATCTTAATTACTTTTTTTTCCCCCCCTTGAAATTAAAATGAAATCCATAAGTCTTGCAGATGGCTCTCTACATTGCAGAGTTTCTAGTAGGGCACAATTCACTAACAAGCTAAAATCCATACAGGCTGGTGTTCTGCGAAAATTTCTTTGAGAGTGCCAAAAATACACCCCTACATCCAAAAAAAAACCCCTACATGATGAGGAATGCATCAAATGCAAATGCCTTTTCAAACATCACACAGAAGCAGGAAAATGGACTGCTTGAGAGGGGTTTAAAAGTATAAAGGAATACTTCTAGGGTGTGATTAGGTCACCTGCTTCTCTTATGCAACTGTGCAGCTTCAGCAACACCTACAGTTTCCCAATGGGAATGGCAGGTCTCGGATCTTTGATGGCAAATCTGATTGTGAATTGAGCGGAGGTTTGATTTGTGCCAAAAAAATTAGAACACCCAGCAAGTGTGAACACTTTCCAGATCCTCAATAGTAGGCTAAAAATGAGCTTAACTTGAAAGATAATTCATATATTGCCTGATATGGAAGTAGTCAACCAGCACAGTTATTAGCTATCAAAAGAAAGTTCTGTTTTGGCAGTAGTGTCTCTGACACGATATTCCTGTGCTTGTCTTTGTGATTTCCCCCAACCCCCACCCCCCCAGAATATGTCTAACCAGTTAGGTTTTTTTCTGAGTTATGGAATAAGAAGTAACAGGTATTTCATTAAAACACTTCCTCGAAATAAATGCAACATTTTAGCTTCCACAGTTTTAGAGGTTTTGTGTCTTGTATATTACAAATTCATACTCTGTGCCTGAAGATGTGCTATGACAGAATCTATCCAAACTCCCAGTAAAGTACACAGGAACTTTTTCCTTTGGTGTTTTTGCCATTTCACAGCACAAAATTCTGCCTTTCTTCCAATTGCTGGGTGAGGCTCCAAATTCCTAACTGAAAAAAATATGCAGAACTATTGCATGATGGCAATGATAGTCTGGATGAAGAAACAGAAGGTAATACTCCATCTCCCTATCTCTCTTTATTTTAGATACTAGTGCACCTGCTACTTCAAAACTTGCAAGTCTGAGAGTGTGTTTACCCTAAGAATACTGTCAAGATGTAGGGAAGTGCTGTTGTCCCTCTTGTACAGCCTAAAAATTCAAACATCATGTGTTCAGGTGCTGTCTATGTGAAAAAAGTTGAGTAGCATCTCTTTTGTAGAATTCAATAATCGTTACAGGGGGACAACCTATTTGGAATTAAAATTTGCTTTGGGGTAATTGTTTCTTTCAACAACAACAACAACAAAAAAGAATATTATAATCTTATTCAAAAGTGTTATCTGTAAGGGTGTTTATTCTCAACCAACCAAAATATTCTGCAGTAGGGACACCACACAGATCCAACTATGTAGGCAAAACCTAGGGACTTGTTCATAATCACATGAAATATCTCCTCAGTGTTCAGCAACACTTATTGTTTAGCATTAATATATTTTAAGTAGCATAAATTATTTAGGATTATAATTTGATGCGATTTATGATGCCTGCTTAGCCCTACTTAGCATGAGTAGCTAGATTTGCTGAAACCTTTAGGCCGTGAGAAATCTATTCTCAGCACTCTTCCTCACAGACGGTACAATGTTTAGCTTTTTAGCATGAGAAAGTACTGATTGTCAGTAGTGTTGCTCTCAAGTCCAGGACTTCTCCATTCCCCATGTCCTGCCAGGTGTGCAAGGAATGTAAACCAGAAGATACAGCGGCTCCAACCCTTGGTGCAAATATAGAGAAACTGTTCGAGTGGCCAGGAACCATATCAGGCAGGCAAAAGCCCTAAGGGAACTGAATCTGGCCAAGGACATCAAGGGCAACAAGAAAAAATTCTATAGCTATGTCAGGGAAAAAGGTAGGACTAGGGAGGCTGTGGGCCCTCTCCGGAAGAAAACAGGAGAACTGGCCACCCAGGATATGGATAAGGCTGAGGTACTGAATGACTTTTTTGCCTCAGTCTTCACTGGCAAGGGCTCTAACTGCACTGCCCAAGTCACAGTAGGTAAAACCAGGGGCTCTG
>VXBW01008310.1:92350-122643 GCA_013400375.1 Thinocorus orbignyianus | reverse complement strand
GGAAAAAAGAAAAAAAAAAAAGAAAAAAAAAAAAGCCTTAATTGTAACTTTGATGTAGTGCTGCCATCACTCTGCCAAGGATACCTAAAAAAACCTAAAATAACCCATCTGCCCCCTCAGTGCTGGGTGGCACTCGTGACTTCAGGCATTTTCTCTATGGGTTATCCAAAGAGAAGACAAGTCTAGTGGGAACTCACAAACAAATAGTGATGAGGTTGTCTCCAAATACCCTGCCGTTACGCCATGCTTGGGAATATTTGAAGTCAGTAAAAATAGGGGAAAAAAAGTATAAATATCAACACCCATAATCCAGAATGTTATATCACATGAGTTGTGCAGCTCAGCAAGCAGGGGCGATGAGGAGCACTGCATTAGACATTTATTTGGAGGGTTCCTTACCAGCAGCGTTACAAGGGAGAGCTGATGGGCCAGGAGTAATCATGTGAAGCAGCTTTTCCCTCCCCCTTATGCACTTCCTCCTCCTGAATCCAGGTCAAGGAAGAGGAAGATGGTCCTCGATGTGCCGGTCACTGTTTTTTCACAGTGATGATGCCATAAATTTTCAAACCACAGCCTCCGGAAAACAAACAAACAAAAAAAGGATAATCATAAAATGCTGCTTGTTTTGCTGTAGCGGTGATTTTACATGCTTTGATGTGAAGACGTATCTGCATTTCCATTAGAAAGCCAGCTTTTGAGAGGTTTGCAGAGCTCAGCTACAGCATATTTGATTCAAGATGAAACTTGGTTTAAACCAACCTATTTTTTATATATTACGTACTTCATATATAGAATACTGTACATGTTATAAACATGCTACTGGAATGTTTTATTTTTTTGAGTGCTGAATTTTGATTTGTTTGGTCAAAAGGCTAGTGGCTACTCCTGCAGGGATTTTGAGGGGTTTGTATTTCAACATGCATTATTTTCCTTAAATCTGAAATCATCTAATGAAAAAAAACTTAATCAATATATCTTTTTTCTTCTCATTTTGAAAATAGATCCACTTCCACTAATAATATCTACAAATTCCTCTCCTTGGTTCTTCCACCCGAAAGTTCTATCATTCATTTAAATATGAAGTCAGACATTGCAATCACGATTTTCTGTTGTAGTTAGTGCCGCACTATGTATAACCTAATCTACTCTGCAATTTAAAAGCACAAATGCTAACATACAAGAAATCTTTTCTACTTCTTTTACGCATAAAATTAAGTCAGTCTTTAAAATGTTCTTTTTGAAGTTCTTTTCTTTAAAGGCAGCAGGGGCAGGAAAGGGACTTATATTCAGTTATTTACACTTTCTTACATATATTTTTCACACAGAACTCTGCTTTCTGAGGAAGTAAAATGCAGATGAAGAAATGCCCTTCTGCTGGATGTTCCAAGTTCATCCACTGTGTCCTCATCTGCTCTGCATTTTGAAAAAATCTTGCTTTTATATAATGCTGTAGAAGTTGGGTACCTTGCTTTACTGCTTCCTTCTTTGATTTTACAGGTATTTGCCCCTAATGCTTTCTAGTTCATCCTAGAAGGTTCCTGAACAGTTATTTTCTAAACTCAAGTTCTCACTGCTGAAAAGAGACAAGACAAACTGTCTTTGAAGTTTGGGAAAAAAACAGGCCAAAACTCCTGAGAGTCTGAGTGTACTTCCAGCACCTCTTTACTAGACCGAGTGAATGGGTTTTGGGGAAGGAGAAGGGAAAAGGAAGGGAAAGTGGAAAAAGGAAGGGGAAATTAAGGGATTTTTACCTTTTACAGTTGTTTGGCTGTCAGAATGATCGCTACCTGTGCATACTGAGGTGAATATCCAAAAGCAAAACACCATAAATGAATATAATAGCTCTGAAACAGTTAAATTCAGAAGTCAGTTGTCTGAGCTCACTCTTTCAGTTCAGATTTGAAGTATACATCACCGAGTTGTTTATTATATGTACTTGTTATTTATATATATACTACTACTATATACACTATATATATATATTTTTATACACGCTATACGAACTTGATACTTGTTCAAGTTCAGCCCACTGATTTCAAAGGGACTGAAATAAACACGAAGCTTTAAGTTAAGAATAGTCCCTGCAACCTACACTAAAAAGTTGCTGTGGAGACAAGAGAAGGAAGCACTCTAACAAATCTGGGTTTGTATTTGAACAGTGCTACAATCCCATCTTTGGGAAACTGTTTTAATGCTGCATCACAATTTCCAAATAGGTATAATTTTGATGTATCTTATTTACCAAACTTGCTAAGGAAAAGATTTTTTTTTATTTTTTTTTCGTGAAGTGAAGGAAGAATCTGCCACTTCTGTTGGAAACTAATCAGAACGGCACCCGTTATAGAAAAGAAGCTTGATTAGAAGGAAAAGATTAAATGGGATACTTTGTACATTTGCAGACTGATTTGCTTTTTTTTATGGAAGTTAAAAAGTAATCACGGCGTTTTGAAACGATGACTTCAAACGTATTTGCAAAATTGAGAAATTTCAAGGTGACAGCTAGAAAGCTGAATATCCTGTGGCTCCCAGGCACATCTGGGTGAGCCCTTATCTCCCTGAGGGGCACGATCTGTTTGTGCCTTGCACTAAACAGCCCTGCTCATGTGGCTTTAAACACAACTGATTTTGTTTTTCCATCTGTTTGCTGACCTAGGGTTAGGTGTTCGGGTTTTAAAGATGTGATGGTGGGTGTTCAAACAGGTTAATGGTATGGACCACGGCAACACGGTTGAGACACCTGAAGAAGTCTTCTCTGGAGGAAGCCATTGGTCCTCCCATTACGTCTGTCACTTCAAGTCAATACAGGCTGCTTATCCACCCACCAGCAGCTTTAGTCTATATCCATCACCTCCAGAGAAAACAACCTCCAGGACGGAGGGCAAAACTCATCCCGCTGCTGCCAGCACCCTTTGTCCCTACCATATGGGGCAGGGCACGGTTCCCTGGGGATTAGTCAACAATTACGTGCTCTGAACTGATCAATCCAGTCAATTTACTGGGCAGAGTAAATTGATCCTCTGGAACAAAGGGGTCTGCCAGCGGGGAGGTACCTGAGAAAGCAGCATGCCTGTGTAAACAGTGCTGTCCCTGCCCCAGCGTGGAGTGGCCCCGGAGCCATATGGTGCCACTATGAACTTATTAACTGGTGGATTAACTCATCTCAGCGTTTGAGATCCCCCAGTTTCCAGCTGTGAGGGTGATTGATGGGCTAACTACTGCCTCAGTCTTGGAAGTTATTTCCTCCATTTAGCAGAGTCAAGAAGACAGAAAATTGCCCCCTCTGTAAATGCTAATCTCACCACTCCTTCCAACGCCCAACGTAGCAATTTGTTCCAGGCGAAGTCTTAAAATTGGTATAGTACACATCAAATGCATACTAATTAGCAATTCCTTTTGAAGGCTCCATCACTTTATTAAGGGTCTCCTTTTCCATATGTTCATCATGCCCCACTTCACCCTTTAATTACAAAACAGCACTTGCTGCTAATTGTGAGAAGGTACATTGTACCCGGCGTCTGTATTAAATACTACACCTTCTGAAGCCTCATTTTGGGTCAGATAGAAAGTAGGCGTATTAGACATAACATTTTAGGGGCACTGTCCTCGTTTGAGGCATAGTCATTCTGATTGTTACTGGCAATTCTCCTTCAAGGGAGCACCCCATGAAAAAGGCGTTTCTTTAGAGATGTCAAACCTCATGTCTGCACTGCATTGTACCATTAATGAGGCTGAGGTTTTCTCACGGCTACTGAAGAGTGTCTCACCACCAGAAATTCATCTTTTGGTACCTTCTGATGGGAAGATGCCCATAAATCTAAAAAGGAGTGATCTACAGCAGATGAGAGGATTTGGACTGTCCAGTTCAGCCTGTGCTGGCTCAGAAAATTATAATTTTCTTTGTACCCTGTATGACTCTTTACTGACTGTGTAATGGGTCTTCAATTCCTAAAAGCCTAGTACTACGTTGCTTTTGGCTACCATCACTCACACCAGAATTGCAGTATGAAACCGTAAGAGAAGCTGGGAATCAAAAATGCCCAAACTACATCAGAAGCATACAAAAAATGTACATCCTTTTCTTGTCAAAAGCATTAAAGTATGCTCCTTGATTTGCTTTACCTACGTCAGGCAGCTGCAACCATAACCTCAATAAGTAATTTTTCTTTACGCCTATCATGGAATAAATAGAACTGGAGGTGGATAAATAAATGGTCAAGTTCTAAAGCAGGTCTCACTACTATGGTATTTATCTTTATGTGATCCTTAGAAGCAACTTTGAGTTGGTTCAGTTCATTATCTTTTGCAACACATACAGCATCTAAAGCGCCTTTCAGAGTGAATAAACTGTTATGAAATGAAGGAAACTATGTCATGCAGATTAGAACAAATAAAAGCTCCAGGTGCTTGCTGAAATGTATGTTTTAATGGTGTCTCTATCGTTGCTTAAAAGATGAATATGCCTTTTGTGTGCTGAACTGAAATATGATGACAATTTCAGAGCATATATAAGGATGATAATTTGTCTGAGGGAAAAAAAAACATGGCTTCTCTTAGTCACTCCTGGGCAATAAAAGCAGAGTTGGTCTGAAGTCAGAAGAAAATATTCACTCAAAGCTTTAATAGCTTGGTTTTGCTGAAACTTCATTTCAATCAAGATTTTCCCACCAGTTCCAAGTCAAAGAAAATGAAACAACCTTATCTTTTAGAAGGAACATTAAAGGAAGCACTATATAATTTCATTTCATATTGCAGCATTTTAGATAATTACATCAAACATTAAAACTGAGGTTAAAAGAGATGTTAACACATATGAGTGCTGGTTGCCAGTGAGTTCCGCGTTGGGGTCTGCCTCCAAGAGAATAGGCCAATGTTCCAATGAACAGGCACAATAGCCAAATCTGTGGTTGCTCTAAGAGCCTCTAATTGTTTACAGTTTAGAAATTGTGCCATGTAAGACCAAGGAACAGAGCAGGAGATCCAGGGGATGACTTTTGAGTTGGGGTAGCCTTTACCTTGAGGTGCACCATCAGCACCATCAATGGAGGCTGGCACGGAACTCCAAGTGGCCACAGTGAGACTGTCACTGGCAGCCAATTTATTCTTGGTGGGGCATCTGTCCCCTACACAACAGAATCAATATGTCTTTAATTTACACAGCCCTTACAAAATATCACATTAACAGTAAGACTTAAGTAAGACTTAAGCCAGGGCTCAGATTTGCAGAGACATCAGAAGAATTATAACCCCAGCCTTCTTCAGCACTACTTTGAAAATTTACAGGGAGGAATTCATAGCTACTTTGCTACTCCTCCCTAAATTTTAACTGTCTTGCACATGTCCAGCAGAGGCTCTCACTTCAAGTTACTAGCAGGCACTGAATGATTTCCCTTTTTCTTTCTCCTCTCCCCCTCTCCCTTAATTTTTCAAGTACAAAAATCCCAGACCCAGAGTAGCTACTGCCATGCACGTAAAGGGTCTCAGAGTGGACTTAAGCTCCCAAATGCCATGTGAGTCTGTCCTGGGAGGACAGGTGATGACCTGATGGCTGCTGTGAGAAGACCTTCAACTCCCAACTGAATATTGTTGGTGCAGGAGCCGTGATCACTGAATCGCCCCATCCCAGAAGGGTTGTAAACAGATGTAAAGCTGGATCCTCTTTCTTATCAATGAATTTCTCATCTCTTCCCAATACAGCAACCGTATCGGTTCCCAAATGACAGCATGAACCCTGCCCCTGAGAATTTTATGAGTATGGGTGACAACCCTCAAGTGGCCACTGGAAGTGAGAGCTGTTTTAAATCACCAAAGCACCACGCAGAAGAGAATGTCATCCTACAGAGGATCTGGCCACATTTCCTATAGTAAAATCCCCTATTGATGGAGTGTGAAACTTTTTGCTCAAATTAGTGCAAGAATATTTCAAGGGCAATGGTCCAGAGAAATAAAGCTTTTTTTTTTTTTGATTGGAGTAGCGGGAGGGAGAAGTGACCATTTCTCGCTACGCTAATTGAAAAAGCAAACCCACTGATTTCACACACTGGGCTGGTCAAGAGCTTTCTGTTATGCCTCAGTTTATGTGAGCACAGTACATCTGTGGCTGCAGTGCATTTCACACAGATGGCACCCCTTTTTCTTAAAGTATTTGACAAGAATGTTGCTTACTTGTCAGTCTGGATCACCTCAGAAGACATGAAGAAACTGCTTACATTATGCTTAATGATAGTTTCACTCATTATGTCCCTTCGTCTGACTTTTGTCAGAGTCCTGAAACTCCCTTCATGCAGGGGAATGCCCTGGGCATGGAAAAGCTGCCTCACACAGACAGCACATCACCTTTCCTTCCCTGTGGTATGAAACTCCCCCTGTGACACACCAGGGGCTGGAAAATGGGAAAATAAAGGAGGTGAGCAGGCGGGAATGACAGCAGCCTGTGTACATAGTAAGTGCTGCTCATTACAGGGAGTCCCTGGTGAATATGGACACTACACAGGGGTGAAAGGGCAGAGAATTAATGACCATTGCCTCAGCAATGACAGAGAAGCAACAAGCGATCTTCTCACACTGACCCTGAGTTTGCCAGCTTCACACACAGTGCCATGCATGAAATAGCCTTGCCCCAGCCCCTCCTATCTCTTTCCATTCTCACTTTGACAGCCAAACAGCAGAAAGTTGTTACCTGCCTGTGAATGTGAAAGGATGTTGCCATATTACTCATCCTCTGAGATCGCAAAACATGGAAACACAACTTGACTTAATTTTCTGTGCAAGCTATGAGTTCCCATCCATCAGAGCAGTGTTTCAGGACTCATGCACAAACACTTTGGATTAGAAAATCATTCAGGACGGTCTGGTATGCAACTTCTGGGTACGTTTGGCATGGAAAGACACGGGAAATTTAATCTGGTTTTCTGCTTTCTTTCATTTTGACCAAAGCCTGAAATGCTTTACAGACCACTTCACCTCACAGAATACCTGGACCTACCCAGCCCCCTGAGACCCATCCCTTCTCACTATAACAATAAACGCCCATCCTCTGATCAGGTATTTCATTCCCAGCCTGTGCCACCAGAAGTAGTGATAATGGTAATAACCGGGGACTTTGAGGTGAAAGATTTGTGGAATCAAGTCTTCATGAAATACATCAACGGAATTTTGAACATAAATTGTGCTTTACATACGGGAACTGGAAAACACTTCAAAATGACTCCTGAAATGAAGATCACTTTGATGGGAAAAGTGTTTTAAGGAGGAAAATATAATTATTTTGGGTAGTCAGGACTTAGCAGACCTGCCTGAAATACCAGGGCAATGTGGTCTTCACCACCATTGTGTCCGAGTATCCGACCAACTCTTTTGGTTTGAAATCAGGACAAAGTTAGTTTTCAAAAGTCACAGTGGAAATGTGGACAGATTTTCCTTTCCTCTCGAAGCTGTAAATTTATGAGAAGATACTACTTTAATTTCTATCTGAAACGTCAGGAAAAGGCTTATTCTGACTCTGCAAACAGAACATGTCTCTGTGATGAAGAGGAGACTGCTGCCTCCCAGCGCAGAGAGATTGGGAGGGCAGGAGAGCTGTTTTGTAGCTGGTCCTTGTAGACTTGCAAGGGTGAATCCGGGCTGAGGTGAGTATTAATTCTAAAGAGAAGTAATAGAAAAGTAAATACAAAAATGAGTATAGACTTTCCTCTGAATCCTAATATCTTTATCCTTGGGGATTTTGATTCCATTACAAACATTAGCAAAGATCAAGGGCATTTTATTTTAAGGGCAAGTCTAATTGGAAAGAAGTTAATTCTACAAAAGTGGAAGTCAGCTAAAGAAATTAAAATTGATGTGAGGTCTGCAGTGGATGTGTAGGATCCTTTAGGATTTTTCCCACGTGAGTCAAACTTCAGTCTTCAAGGGACCTCTAGTATCTTCCAAACTGCATCTGATTCTTCCCTCTTGCCGTCCTAAGTCCTCCCAGCCCTTCATGTTCACATTTTGCCTCTGATGTTCCTGCTGTTCTTTCCCTCTGCTTTCCAGGATACTCTTCCGGAGGCACGAAATGCTTTCTGCTACTTATACAGACCAGCAAGAAAAGCAGGGGAATGCCTTCCCCATTGGTTATTTTATCTACAGCACACAGTGTGGGTCCCCACTCCGCCTCTCAGTGCTGAGAGAAAACAGCTGCATGCATTGAAATTAAAATCANAAGTGGTTGAGGCACCACCCATAGAGGTATTCAAAAGATGGGTTGACATAGTGTTTAGTGCCATGGTGATGGAGTTGTTTTTAGTTGTTTTGTTTTTGTATTTTTATGAGATTTAGGTTGGTGGTTGGACTAGATAATCTTAAAGGTCCAACTTGTCTAGTGGGATACGTCCCTGGCCATGGCAGGGGGGTTGGAACTCAGTGGTCTTTAAGGTCCCTTCCAACTCTAACCACTCTCAGATTCTATGAAAATTCTGTTGTGATGACTCTACCCACTTCTGGGTTAATCTCAACAGAACAAGGACAGATTTTCAGAAAAATTAACACAGTGGAAAGTACTCAGTTCTTGGCGGGAATAGGACATTTTAGTTGCCTGCTGGCATTTGCTAAAGCTCTAGCAGCTCCACTTCATTCCTTGGGCACATCCTGGGGTTTGAGGTATTGTAGGCAGCTCTAAAACATGCGATGCTACAGTTTTGAGTGTATACACTGGGGACAGAAATATTAGGCATGAATGTGTTCCCAGGGAAGGCCATCCTTCTAGATAGCAGGGGAGGCCACAGAGCAGCATGAGTTTGCTCTCACGGGTGTCTCTTTGAGGAAAAAATCAATTACAGGCAGTTCTTTTTGTTTTAAAAGTATCTGCTCTGCAGTTTTTCATGTTAGGTAACATTTGAGGTAACATCTCCAAGGAGGATGAGGAGCAAATGGGCTCTGATATCAAAGGGGGAAATAACACTCAATCAAATAATTATGACGTTGGTCCTTCTAAATTAAGTAGGCTAGACTCCCACTTGCTGTCACCATCTTGATATGAACCAGCCCTGCATTTCCAAGGGAAGCTCCAGAGAAAGGGTATTGGTCAGAGATGTTACCTTGGGAATTTTGCCAGCTCATATGGAGTGACAAAGTGCCACAGGATACTTCAAATGTCTGTGAAGGTAGAGAATCTTAATACTACTTTTAAAATGAAAGCACTTTCATCCCCCTGGCAACTTCTACGATCTATTCACATCTGACTCAGCTGGAGTTTGTGCTTGCTCTTGGCACAGTAATCTGTTTGGTGTTAAAAGGCTTCCTAAGACATTTCTCTGCTTGATGCAGCCAAGTTTATGGCATTTGACAGGGCCACAGTTGGCCGTGTTACATCTGGGTAAAGAACCATACTGTTAAGAACATATTTTTCATTACGATTTAGGAGTACAAGCCAAACTAGGGAGCAGATTGTTAATGAATAATTATTACTTACATTTTTCCACTGTATATCTCAGTGGACTATCCCTCAGATCCCTCAGTATCTCTCAGATATCATTTTAAGATACCTGTGATTCTGTGATTTGGGAGACCCAAGTCAAAAAGCAGAGTGCAACAGAACTTTTAATAAGGAGTTTATCCTGTTGATATGGGGCATGAAAGCAGAAGGAGCACAGGGAATTAAAAAAGCAACAAATTAAGGATTGAGGCTACCAGGGTTGAAGTGGAATCAAGACTTTGACCTAGACAACTGAGATAAGAGGTTAGTTGGTGATATCTGCTGCTCTCCCCTCATCCATCCATCTGGTTACAACATCAAGAAGGCTATTAGGCTGGTCAAGCAAAACCAGAACAGAATGTTCCACGCAGAGCAAACCTTGATGTAGGTATAAAAAAAATGTTGACCTAGACTGTAGCTGGCTATGATTACAAGGGGGTGAAAAAATGTGTGAGTTAGAAAGTACCAAAACTAAGTTAAGTTATTATGGTGTCATCCTCTGGAACTAAAGGCCCAAGTGTTATGGGCAGAGTAACATTGTACATAGGCCTTGATGTACCATGCTAAAATCCTTTGGGGAAATCTGAATAGTGGAACAAATTACTCTTAAGTTAAATGATACACTTTATAATCCACTTCTTATTTTAGAAACATTTAATAATATTAAATTACTTAAATGGCTAGGGAGGGCTATGCTTAGTGATTTACTAATTGCTGGCAGAGTAATTCCAAAAGTGGAAACCCCAAATGAGCCCACCCCAGTTCTGGCCCACTCAGTAATAGATTGTGACTACTCTGAAAAAGTTCACTTTCAGAATGTGAGAACTGATTGCATTTGACATTGCTTTGAGTTTGAGTACATGAGGTGACCTCCAAACCTCTCTCAAATTAATGTAGAAAATTTCTCCTGAGTTTGGTGAGATGAGGAGCCCTCTCCACTGTTGCTTCTTCCCATTTATTGAGAAGAAACTCCAGTAGACCATTGCAAAACATAAATCAGCTGTGGTGGGTAGCTGCTTGTTTTGAATTTGCATAGGATGAAAACCAGGATTCAACACATTCAGCCCAGTGAATGCTATTCATCCTTTTTAGGCAGTTCATATGCTTAAATTGGGGTACATATCTACTTTTTCTTATTTTTTCTGAGACGTACCTCAAGTCTCCAAATTACTTGTGATGAAAGTATAACAGCATAGGCAGCAACTGCTTCACTAGTAAGGCATAAAGCATTAAACTAATTAGGTGTTTAATTAATGTACAATTAAAACTTTTTCTCTAATTTATGTATAACATATTTATTCTATGTCTAACTTCTTCAAGAAAAGAAAAAAAAAGAGTATACAATATCCTCACACTTTATACATTGTTTAAAACAAAGAATCCTCTGGAAACTTCCCTGGGAATTTTGTTTTTTTTTTTTCCTATTGTTTTGTCTTTTCTGTTTTTTGTTGTTGTTGTTGTGGTTGTTGTCGTCTGTTTGCTTGTGTTTTTCAAAGTGTGTTAGGACAGTTCCTGTAAAGTGCCTTCAAAAATATAAGAAGTGCTGAAATGGCAGAGCTGGGCCTGCAGAAGGGGATGAGGGAGCCTTTAATGTGTCTGGGAGGCCTGATAGACTTGTGACAGTGAATTAAAACAAGGATGCTAAAGCTCTCACTGTCTTCAGCTGTTTGACCCATCTTTCAAACAGATGGACGGTCAAACTAGAATAAACTAATCTACTCGCAAATCAGTTCCTGACTGGCTGGTTTTCAGCCTGGCTCACTAACATGAACTAATTTAGATTTTGTTTTTTCTTAACAAACCGTGCTGAAACCTGTGCCAGCTCAGCAACTGATTCATGGACGGGCTGGATGAGTTTGCCTCAGGGTTAGAACGTGTCATGGTAGAGACAGGGCAAATACCTGAGGGAGGTAACTAATCCACCACCCAATTTTCATTGGTTTTATCGACCATTTTTGTAAGCAATCTGTCTGCCTATGAATCT
This sequence comes from Thinocorus orbignyianus, assembly GCA_013400375.1. Lineage (NCBI taxonomy): Eukaryota > Metazoa > Chordata > Aves > Ciconiiformes > Thinocoridae > Thinocorus > Thinocorus orbignyianus. Next base: position 111,211 of record VXBW01008310.1, on the reverse strand, counting down.
CAGTCTGAATTTTATTATACCTTTTATGCCATGGTTTCCACAGTAGTGCCCTGCAATAGATACCTGAAAGGTGCCATTCAGGGAAGCACTTTGAAGCATACTTAAAGCTAATGGCATTTAACTTATGTTGTAATAATCTGTTGTATGCCCACCTATTTATGCAGGTTTTATCCCATTCATTTAACACCACAACTTTCGACAGCTTTACCTGATGTAAAGACAGACCCTCTAGCTGATGCAGAACCTGAAAGGATTTTTAAGAAGCTATTGCTGTGCTATCTTTTAAAACACACTTAGACACTGAAAACAAACAAAATAATAGAGAATTGAGCCTCACTTGCATGGATGATTCCTCCTCCTCCACTAGGTCAAAAAAATTATCCCATGTGTGGCTGCAAGCAGCATAAAAAGAAACAGTGGGCCATAAAGGACACAGAGTAATGGTTTTAAGCCAAAAGAGGGAATATTTGGATTACATCTCAGGAAGAAATTCTTTGCTGTGTAGGTGGTGAGACCCTGGCCCAGGCTGCCCAAAGAAGCTGTGGCTGCCCCATCCCTGGAGGGGTTCAAGGCCAAGCTGGATGGGGCTTGGAGCAACCTAGTCTGGTGGGAGGTGTCCCTGCCCATGGAAGAGAGGGTGGAACTGGATGGTTTTTAAGCTCCTTTCTAACCCAAACCATTCTATGATTCTATGACTTGATTCTAAGATTCAATCTCACCCACTTTGGGCTTCCTTGTCATTGCCATATAGCAATAATGTGGAACTCTTTTCTTAAAACTTGCTTGCTTGAGTGCCTCTTCTCCTTTGTCATCAATTTCACCTGGCTTCACTTTTGAGGGATGTGAAGATCATCTCGTGTTCTACCTGAAAAGATGCAATAAATGGGAAATCTGAAGCAGCCACAAAANAGGAAATCTCTTTAAAATCCAAAGCAGATTTTAATAAATTAGGAGGGAACCAATTTTCAACATGTCAGCTAAGATTTCTGAGAAAACCAATAACCCCTGCATTTGCACTTCAGATGGCATGATGGCTGAGCTGACATCTCCTGTTGGTGGAACAGGTGGACCTTGGTGAGGAGTCACCGGCATAAAAATGAAAACTAGTAATTGCATGTCAAAAACCAGATGTTAAAAAAATATGGAAAATATTGAGGTGCATGGATCCTGAGTCAGAATCTTTTTGATTCACTTCCTGACTTTGAGTATGTGCTTCCTATTCTATCTGTGTTTCTTAAACCCACCATTTATGAGGCAAGTAATACCATCAAGTGAAAGAACTCTCTTGATGCAAAGGAGTGAGTTTGCAGCAGATGTGTCTCCATCACTTGGTCAGACCAACAGTCTTCAGATACCTACAGATTTTCTGCTACCAGAGTAGCTCCCATCCCTCTTTGCCTGCCTCTTTTCTTACAGCCAGTACTCGGGATGTCAGTGTCAAAGAGCTGAAAGGTATTTATTAAGGTATTGACAGCCATCACAAAGGTCAGATTGCCTCTCCTTTCTTCTTCATTTTCAGCTGTTCCTTGATATAACTAGCAATGCTTTCTCTATTTGCACAGAGCTGAAGTACCAGGTATATTTGATGAAGGAGACTGAGTAAACCACAAAATAGCAATTAAATTCCTGGAAGAGACACTGAAAAAATGTTTGCTTTGTCACTGCTTAATGAGAAGGGCTTGGGTCTTTCATATTTTTTCATAAAGTGTTTCAGTGACTTATTACTAGTTAACTGTGGATCTTTTGCCCTGATTTTGATAGACAATGAACCTGTCAACATATCAAAGCACTTCTTATTACAGTAAGAGGAGAAGCACGAGTCTCTGGAGATATCCTTAGGGCAAAGTGTGTACATCCACACAAGGGAGATGGAGAAAAAGCATCTAGCCTATTTAGGGTCTTTCTGTACTGGAAATACCATTGTGTCGTGGGACCCACTTACAACACAGTTTCATTTTGTGATGTGCAGCTGGTAACCTTAACCTTGAAGCCTTGCTGTGGAACATAGCTATGGACCCATCAGCAACACAAAAGAAGGCCATATTGTATTTGGGTCAGGGGACAACTATGTTGTAACTTTGTCCCTTGTCACAGCTGTGATTTTAGCTCAGACAAGGTGTTCCAAACCCCAGTATTGTATTGTCTGTCTTGTTCACTGCTAATAATTGCTACTGCCACTGCTGCTGTGGGGGAATCACCAGCTGCATCTCCTTTTGTAAATCAGCCCCTTTAACAGCATCAGTAGTAATTCTGGGAAATTCTTCTACACACTATTAATGTAATTTTTACCAGATAACATTTTACATACCAGTTTGTACAGGAAGGTAAATTCCAAATATGAAAAGGAGAGTGGTTGCTATCAGAAGCTGTCTAATTGTGAGCTTTCCTGGTGCCAGTAAAAGTCAAAGCTGCTAAAGACCCTCCTTTTAGCTTTTGCTACTGGTGTAAACTTGGGAGTGGCACACGAAGGTGTGCGCCATCCAGGCTGCTATCTTAACATCACTGACAGTGTTGGGCAGGAAACACAGCAAGAGACATGAAGTCTTTTCCTGTTGCATGTAAAATCTATCAGTCTGATATCTGGGGGGAGGGAGGTTGTGTGTTTGCATTTTGGGGGGAAGCAGGTGGTGAACTCGTCTAAATTCCTGCCTTCATTTCTGAAGCTTGGGAGGGGTGTGGGAAAATGACCTAAGAGCTGCAGTGGGTTCAGCTTTCCACTGTGCTACTACAGAAGGCTCAGTGAAGACAACACAGAGAATGACATGCCTTAGGAGCAGACGCCTCCATGGTTGGGTAACACTCCCCACTTCTGCTCTAGTGATACAGTGCAGAGCTTTCTTGAGGGGCTAATCCATCCTAGGTCTACTGGATACTCTCCAAGTGATAAGGCAGCTGAGAAGAGAAGGGGGATCTCTACAAACAACAGTTCCCTTGAACTTCCAGCTACCATTTATCACCTACCCTGTAGCCTACAGGCTGCTCAGAGGATGACTTGTAGCTCTGCTATGCACCAGTCCCTCAGAAGCACTGCCAGACCTTCAGGTAGGGCTAATAATTTCCCTATTGATAATCACCCCACTGAAGTGTCTTCTCAAAGGGCAAGGTGTCATCCACCCCATTTCTTTGTGCTCCATACTCAAACACGCCAAGAAGGCATGCGTTGACTGAGCTCAGGGCAAAGGAGCCTGGACTAGTTGAAACACATTTGCTTTGAAATCTTTGCAGGGAAACACTAGAAGGAGGACGCATCTCCTGAAACACAGTGCAACTTTCTGGAACAGACCTTTCCTCAGCAGAGTGGCAGGACCTCCTTTCCCTGAAAAGACCAGAGGAATGTTGCTGCCCTGATGCAGGGAACTGTGAAACCTTTAGAAGTGTGCAGACGGTAGCTCAGCACCACGGTGGCTGGCATGCTAGGCACAGAGAGGGATGTGTGCACCTCAAATAGGAGAGGAGGGAGGCAGCAGCCCCTCTGAATCAGGGTCCAACACAGCCTGCCTGGAGGCACCTCATGGCCATAGAAGAAACCTTGCTGGGAATTAAGGAAGGGAAGATGGATCAAGTCCCACAACAAACTTTGTTACTGAAATATTTTTTTTTTGCGTTTATTTCATAGTTTTAAAATTTCCCTATATCACCTTCCACCACTACATCTCTGTGCCCCTCCAAGGCTGAAAAACAACCTGCAGTACTTGATCCCTCCTTGACCTTTTGATGGAAGAGGACTTTGGAGTGCACCCTAGAACACACAAATGTTGCTTGACTGTCACAGGAGAAAAGGTGTGAGGGAGGAAGGAGAGCAGGGGAAGCATTGCATGGCATCAGGTGGAAATACAGCCACTCTTTTACTGCTCTGCCTTCCCAAAGGCAGCAAAAGCAAGGATTGTTCTGATTTTAGAGTCACTGCCTCCCCTGCTTTCATCTGCAGGAAGGTGATACAGAGCCGAGGGCTGGAACCACATCTCGCCCACATCCCCTCCCACCTCCCTCCGAATTTATGCACAAAGTCTGGGTTGATGCTTATGTGGCAGCATTTCCCTTGTAAAGCCCGTCCTGGTGATGGTAGAGCCTGAGGGGATACACTGCTCTACCTGTAGCTACAGTCGTCTGCTTTTCAGGGAATTACTGCTGTCAGACCCAGCGCACGCTCCGGCTGCCAACTGCCTTCTGGCAGCTCCTCCTGCTAGAGAGCCAGGGCTCATTGCAGAACATAATTGCATCTGATAAGTCATCCCAGCCCTTGCTAGTAAAGGTTGCTTTCCCTTCCCCTTCCTTCACTTTTCACTCCTTCTCACTAAAGTTTAAAGGCTCTTCCTGCAAAAAATCAAAATTGCATCTCTGATTTTCAAACCTCTTGCAAAAAAAAGAAAAAAAAAGTTCTGTCCCCGTATAATTTATTAATTTTTTTTTTGTTCAGTAAAATATCTTTTGGCAGAAAGTAAAGTGAATAGCTCTAAAATATTCAACATATAGCCAGCTTAACATCTAGGCTAGAATTCCTGTTCTTGTGCTGTTTTTCTTCCAAAAAGCAACATATAATTTCCTTTACTGCCAACTCTCTCTACAACAAAAATTTTCTTTTCTCAAATGCTGTAACCTGCAAAGAAGCGTCATGGGAACAGCAATCAGGACTCTGAATTTTGGTTGTCTTTAGCAAGCACAATGTGTAAAATTTATTTTGCCTGAGTCAAAAAGCAGCTTTGCTGCTGAAAAAAATTCTCCACTCCCAGTGAAAAAAAAAAAAAGCAGACACTCATCCACATTTAATTTTGCCTTTTTATTTTTGTTTTGTTTTGGTTTTTGTTCATCCAGCACAAAAAGCTTACAATTTCCATTCTACAGTAAGTGTTGTCAGGCAACTGTGATTAAGACCTGCTGGAGGTAGAGAGATACCCATTGTCGTCCATGAAAGGGTGTTGAATTTGCCTGTGCAGGAGCTACAGGTTTCTGCTATGCACCACAAACAGCACTGGTTTGGAAAGACAGTAACCAAAACTTGATTTTTTTTTCTCGACAGAAAGTGCACTGGGCAGTTTCTGTTTGGCTGTTTTGTTTTGTTTTGTTGGTTTTTGCTTGGTTGGTTGGTTTTATTTTTTATAGAATCATAGAATGGTTAGAGTTGGAAGGGACCTTAAAGATTCCAACCCTCCTGCCATCGGCAGGGACACCTCCCACTAGAGTAGGTTATTTTTTGTGTGTGTGGTTTTTTTGTTTTATTTCTTTCAGGGTTTTGCAGCTTCTGTTTTGTTTTGTTCTCTTTTTTCTGGGTAGTTACTCCTACATGTGGCAACGGCTTGTCCAGGAGACAATTCTCATCTCTCAGCAAAAAAAAACTGAGTTGGAGGTGAAACTCACCTAGACTGTTGTTTTACAGAGAAATAGAGGGATGTTGTCTGACAGTTGTGAGTGCTGTGATTATTTTTGCCTATGGATAACTGTGGTAGTTATTCAGGAGCTACTGCTTGTCTGACATATGGATAAGCTACCACCTCTATTAAAACAAACAAACAAACAAATAAACCACAAACCAAACCAAACCCAAACCCAAAAATATATCTCAGTGGGGTTTTTTGCACTATTCTCTTTCATCTGCAATACAATTTTAATTTCCTTCATAAGCCCTGCTACTCGTCTTTGCAGCTTGGTTATGATTTTCCATCTTTCCCTGCATCACCTCAAGTATATGATGGTCAGTAACGATGATGGTGTGGATAATCGCTAGAAAAAAAAAAAAACATTTCTTGGAAGAATGAAGACATGATCTCAGGCTTTCTCTGTGTTGTACATGTTAAAATGGAATGTGTCCTTTGTGGCAAAGAAAAGGAGAATGTGAATATTTCTGTCTCCTATAGATTTATTAGCAATTTTTCCTGTAAATAAACGATGATGTACTGTTTGCAGAACTGTGATTTTTACAGACTGCAAAGTTCAAAGTTGTCACAGTCCTCTCTGCCTCTCTATGAGGAATTTTGATGATATTTCTCCATTTTGGATGTTGAAGCCAAGGCAGACACCACTAAAAGCCACACACCAGGGCGGCAGAGAGAAGGGACAAGACAAGGCTCTTGTTTTATGCGCAAGTCACATCAGCCTTCAAAGGCAAGGCAGGAACTTGTGCTTCAGCTTTACTGTTCAGTTTTTTACCGGTTCTATTCATTTTGGGGGCAGCCAAAAGTCACATGGTTCAAATTCACAATGGAAGCAATGTCACCATTTCTTCACCTATCTGTTAGCTGCAGTGAAAAGCTGGTATGCACACCCAGTGTGAAATTGTGCCCACCAAAGAGATGTCATTGCTGGAAATTGGGCTCTGAGTGATTCCACTGAAGAAAGAGCAGGTAAGGACATTACTTTATCAGACATTACAGATGAAATAGTGTTGCTTCAGCAGTGAAAATGTCTTGAGACTACTGAAAACCACTTTAAAGCTCAGAAACTCTGCCAAAGAAAAAAGAATGATTTTTTCCAGTGGCCTTCATTCTGTTCCTACTTTTTTCAGAAGTGCACTTTTCTTACATACTAAGGTGAAGGATCCTTTCCTGATGTTCAGCAGAGCTCATTCCCCCAAAACCATAAAAATAGATTGCTTGTATGATTCCGTTGACTGCTGTTTTTCCAAGAGCTGTTTTAATTTACCTCTGGCCCTTTGTAGCACTTCTTACTCAGGCCCAGAATGCCTTGACAGGATTTTGTCATAGAATCATAAAATCATGGAATTGTCTAGGTTGGAAGGGACCTTTGAGGTCATATAGTCCAACCATGAACTTAACTCTGACTAAAAAAACCTAACAAAACTGATCCATGACTAATCCACATCATCATGGCACTATGTCAATCCATCTTTTGAATACCTCTACAGATGGTGCCTCAACCACTTCCCTGAGCAGCACACTCCAAGGCTTAATAACCCTTTCCATGTAAAAATATTTCCTGATATCAAATCTGAATCTCCCTTGGCGCAACTTGAAGCTGTTTCCTCTTGTCCTATTACCTGTGACTTAGAAGAAGAGACCAACCCCCACCTCTCTACACCCTCCTTTCAGTGACTTGTGGAGTGCGAGAAAGTCTCACCTCAGCCTCATTTTCTCCAGGTTGAACACCACCAACTCCTTCCACCTTTCCTTGTAATACTTAGTCTCCAGATCCCTCACCAGATCCGTTGCCCGTCTCTGGACCTGCTCCAGCATCTCAATGTCTTTTTTGTGGGAAGGGGTCCAAAACTGGACACAGCACTCAAAGTGGGGGCCTCATCAGTGCCAAGTAGAGGGAGACAATCACCTCCCGAGTCCTGCTCACAAGACTTTTCCTTCAGAGATTGGTTGTGTTCATTAGCCAAGACAGCAAAATAATAAATGAGAAAGAAATTCTGTAGACGAAACGAGGCTCCTTGCTGCCGTGAAATCTGTCTCAGGGATGCTGCTGGGAGGAGAGGAGGATGCTGGAGAACAGGGACAGCTGCAATAGCACAAATCCTCCCTCACCACCGCTGCCATGAGCAGCTTCCAAGAGTCTCACAAAAGGTTGAAAATTGTTGTTTTCTCCTAGTCCTGCAGCATGCCTCCCTCCCTCCTTGTCCTGGAGGAGAGTGACTTTCTGGTCTGGAAGTGGCATAAAAAAATAGAGGCAACAACTGTACATACAGGGATGGCCCTGCAACTCTTGTCAGGCTGTGATATACAGCTCACCAGGAATCTATTTCAAACTGGAGGAGATTGGGGGTGCCATAAAGCTGCACAGCCTCAACCCAGTGAAATAAGGTTAGTAAAACACATAAACTCCAGCACTGCGCAGAGAAGTACGCCTCCAGTCAACCGCAGTTCACCGGTGGCATCATGGTGTATATTCCAGCAGCTTGGTTTGTTTGCTGATGGATCTGAGCAGTGCATGCCTTCAGCTCCTTTCCTCTCCCCTGCTTTTTGCCTCCCCATGGTTGTGCTGCCCATTAGGATGCAGGGCTAGAGTTTTTCTGGCTGTGCAGTCAGTAGCAAGCAGTGGAGCTTCAGTGAAACCTGCTGCACATCTCTTGAATGATAGCTCATCTCATCCAAGATCTGGTGAGGGACAAAACTCCACGTTTGCAAAATGAAAAATACAACAGGAGACAAGAACAAAAAAATAGGCAATTAAAAAAAAATAAAAAAAAAATTGTGCTGATGTTGTCTGGTCTGTCTCATAGAAGACACAGCAGGCAGAAACACTGTTTTTTTAACACTTCACACTTCTGTCAGTGGGATATTGAACAAGTGCCATTAATCAAGAGCTCTGTAATTCATTAGGCGCAGGGATCTACTTGAAATGTTTTTCAGTATCATTGTTCAAAGCCCCTGTAACAGATTTGAAAAAAAGAAGCAAAAAAAAAAAAAAAAAGGATTAGCTGCTCCACTACAAAGCCAGGAGCAAATTTAATTTGAAATAGCAACTTTCTCACCATTAACCCGATTCTAACTGTGAAAACAGGGAAATCTTCAGTGCCTTGGAGGATCATGCCAGATGTTTCCCTAATCTTTCCCCAGATGTTTCAGCACCCAAAGCAACACTGGTCCAGGCAGCATTCCTCATGGGGAAGTGCAGACCCTACGGCCATGCAGGATATTCCGCTTTGGACCTTTATCCCTGCAGCTGTGAGGCCCAAACTGTCTCATAAGCAGAAGCAGTTGGATATTTATCCTTTAATTAATACAGACTCTTTCTAATACAACTACAGACAATCTCAATACTTACACCAGCACCCAGATACACTTAATTACATTAAATTGTAAAACCGTGTGGTATCTAATGGCAATGGCTTTCACATATCACATATTTCCACTTATTGCAAAACAAGACTTTATCGTAACATTTTCATCTAACACCCTTGTCACATGTAGTGACTATGATTCACCTTCTGCATGATACTTGTTTTATATTCATCTACCATGCAATCTCCTTCTGGATTCTCTTTTAAAAAGGGGATTTTTGCTTTTTTGGTAACTCTTCAGACAGGACACATACATATTTATTTCCATTACCCTCACTCTTTTTCTTTTTTCTCTTCTCTTGCAATATGGTGATAATGTATCTGAACAGACTATTCTAAGTGGCAGAATGATGTTTTTAACAGTTGGCATGGTATTCTTAGTATGGAGAATCTTTTGCTGTCATGCTTGTAATATTTTCTTGAGGTCTTTTTGCCCATGTGAATGTCCACATTTCAGTCAGAACCCAGGTATATCAGAAGTTAGAGCCATCATTGAGCATCCTCATGTGTGCATCCTGATACTGAATTCCACCTGGCTTTAACATTTGTAGACACAAACTTTCTTACTGCTTCTGCAGACTTTCGCAATCTTTCTTGTCTTGATTAACTTGAATTCTTTTCTGTTTCTTGCAGACCTTGTTAGGCTTTGCTTGAGCATTAGGAAATAGCCTACATCAGTTGGTGTACAGGGCATAGAACATTTAATTATTACACATCACTAAAATAAAAATCTGTATATTTCTACTTCTCTTTTCTGCCTTTCAATCCAATGTCTATTTATAGACAATGTATCTCACCTATTTCAAACCTTTGGATTTTTACACCTAAATATCCTTTTTTTCCTTAACAGCCAATAGTGATGGATTTTCTCAAAAGATTATGTTACATTGACTATATCTGGTTCACCCACCCTATTGATAAAACTTTAGCACATGGGTGGTAGGTTGTAGAATTGTGTTATTTTTATTTCTCATAGAACCTATATAATACTTTTATGATCCATGTGCCTGCGGTCTTTCATTGGGTGGTGTGTAGCTAGGCTGCTGTCTTTCCAACAGAACGCTATATAGGCAGAAACTGTTCTCTACCTTGAAAAGTATAAAAAGTGGGGAACCTGTAAAAAACAGCTTTGTAACTCTATACTTGCATGGTAATGAATGGAGTAACTTATTACTTAATAAGTAGTTTATAAATAATGGCACATAAGTAATAAAGCTCTGTAATACATTGAAATAAGCAACCTATGTGAATTCCTCTTTCCTGGCAGAGAGCTTAGCTACTATCACCAGTTATAAATGCATTCAGGATTATTTAATTATGTTAAAAAGTAATCCAAAAAGTGTTCTGAGTTGGAAGTCTTGCAGGTAGAATGATGATTCAGAATTATGTGAATTACGTAAATTACAAGAAGCCTTGTCAATACTTTGATGGCGTCGCATGTGACACACTTTCTCAAGAGCTATGTGGATGGGTTGCACATGAGTTGGGAGACCTGTGGTGATGTGACCTCCTTTCTGAGGCTGTGACACTGGGTGTTACAGCAGAGTAAGTTTAAGGCTGTTTGCCTCCACACACACACAAAAAAAAAAAGCCAAAACCAAATGCCACAGAACAAATCACCCAATCCAACAATCTCAGCCACTAGAGCATGCTCAGAAGTGCCACATCTACAAGTGTCTTAAATACCTCCTGGGTTGGTGACACCACCACCTCCCTGGGCAGGCTGTTCTGGTGCCTGACTACTCTTTCAGTAAAGTAATTCTTCCTAATATCTAATCCAAACCTCCTCTGCAGCAACTTCAGACCATTTCCTCTGGTCCTGTCATCATTCCCTTGGGAGAAGAGGCCAACACCCACCTCTCTACAACCTCCTTTCAGGTAGTTGTAGGGGGCAGTGAAGTCTCCCCTCAGCCTCCTCAGGAGCCTGTTTCAAAGGCTATTTTAGTTTCATGAATAACACCACTGAGTTTTTCACTTTATCTTCTTTACAGGTAAGTGATTCTGTACTTTTACAGGTTACCCAGGTCCTCTCTTGAGTTTTCGTGAACCCTAATCTTCTAAAGTGTATGTAAGTCTCCTTGCCATTGTTTCAATTCCTTCAATTTAGCTTACAGCCACAGGTTATTTTCTTAATAAAACTCATCAACTGACATTGTTGGGCACTGTGCTCAATAAATAATTAAACGCATGTTTTAAACATAATTTGGCAAGAACGATGACAGTTTCATGTTACTCACTAATTTATTACTAAATAAGTGTAGGTATTATGTATCCTCTATAGACATTCTCTGTGTATTCCTGTTTGTTGCTTTCTTGGGGAAATATTGTAACTGTGAAGGCCCTGGAGGTTTATGAGAATAATTTCCAAGAATACTCCTCCCTTCCCTTATCCCTCAAACTCTCTCTGACTATAGGATAGGTCAAGAAAATTAAGCAAATGCTTGGTCATTCCAGAAATGAAACTCCAATGTGTGCTACCAATAGTTCTGCAGGAAGCTAACACCACAACTGGCAAAAAATACAATTTGTGGTAAAACTAGAATTATGTATATTTTTTACTTGGCTACATCTTTCTTCCAAAATATGTAAGGAAATAAGTTTTTAATCAGGCTTTTCATTTGCTGCTAAAATGAGATTTGGCTTTAAAGAACTTTCATTTTGAGAAGAGTGATGGTAAATGTTACTTCCACACCATTTACCCAGCACTTCTTTTTATTCAATTATTTAGCAAAGTTAAGTGAAACAGCATTGAGTTTACCAGGCTTTCTGCTGTGCCATTTCCTGAATCAGAAATAATTTACAGTTGCCAAATAAAATTAAAATTATGAGTAACAGGATTGATTAATCACATTTACGGCAGGCAGTAAATATTATTGCACATAATTATTATGTTATAACTGTAAAAATGAGTTTTCAAAGCGAATATACAAAGGGTATATTTAATAAATCAGGCACATAGGGCTCATAAACTTGCTATTTGAAGTGGACAACGTGTAGGACTGGTTTTGACTGCAAAGAAAACTTATGTCTCCCTCTCCCCATCTATCTAAGGTATATTAAGGGGTTATCATTTTGGCACCTAAGTCCTAATTAGTGACAAGGGCTGCAGAATGAGCTCCCATTTCCATTACAGCTTTCTGCTAATGGCAGGACCAAGTTTATTTAGCAACAGTGAGTGTAATGTGTCTACTCCATAAAGTTCTTGCTTGTACCAACGCTGGCGTGGAAAGCGTTGCATTTTTAGACCCATAGTTGGGGCATTCATTACAACTTTTCTGCATGCAGAGGCAGTGCTCAGTCCCTGCCTTATAGTTTTTGGGTAATCACCACCCTCAAGTGGCAGCCGTGTAGCTAAATTTATTGCTTCATGAAGAGGTTTCATCAGGCATCTGGAACACAGTGGACATTTAGGCCTATTGAGGGATTGCCTTTGTGAGCAGCCTTGGTTTCTGGCTGTTCTTCCTCCTGAATCTCAGTGGTGACGGGTTCAAATGTTGAGAGTCAAGCTGGAAATTAACACCACTGAAGCTGGGTGAAATATTCATAGCACACTGTGTCTCCCTCTGAGCAAAACACATTCAAGTAATTGAAACAATTGTGCCGAATGATGATCTCGTAACCATTTTATACACACATGTAAATATGGGATTGTGCAAAAACAGACACTGAAGTGTATTTTTTTTTTCATTGCTGGTAGTTATAATTTGCATGGCTGTGATTTTGATTTTCCTGAGGGTAGGGAACACTGATAGAAGCCATTTGACTTTATTTTTATACAAGGAATAGCCATATTAGAATGCTATATTACTCCTTGCTGGCCCTATTACTCTTTGCCCAGTTGGAATAAATCTCCAGCAACAGCAGGAAGCAACACACCATACAGTCAGACAAATGTAGCAGAGGAATTGACTTAGTTCTCATTTGTTTTTGAAGTGGAGCTGTGAAAATAATTATTTTACCAGCCCAGAGCAGCACTTTTTCTTTAACTGACTCTAGATCCTGGGTCTGATTGACCCAAAGTGACATTTCAGAGTTTTGTGGGCTGTGAGAAGGGACACAGAGGCATCACGCTGCCTAAAATCTCTCTTTCAAGCTTCTAGAATATTTTTACCATTTTTCAAAAATAATATTTATCACAAGGAATGAAAATAGTTAAGATTTTGGAAGGTTTTGGGGAAGGGAGAAATCTATTTAAAAAATACTCAGTTTTATTTTTCTTCCAACCTCAGTCATTCTGAGACTTGATGATTTTACAATCATCTCCATGCCTCCAAACCACTTCTTGTTTTTCAGTTGGTTGTTTTTTGGAAGCTTATCTTCCTCAAAAAAGTCAGCATGTAATATGCTTTCATGAAGGTTGTCCTCACTTTTAGAAGGGCAGTGCCATCGGCCTAGAAATTTCTACTGAAGCATTCTAGCAGGCAAAGCTTTGTCGGGAAGCTATGGGGCTAGCTCTTCTATGCAGTAAAACAATTTGGGTCAAAAGAGTTTGCGACAAGAGATATGCCAAAGGATTTATCATTTTTTAGACAGAAAACTGATTCTGTGCTCTGATGCCGACTGATTAACAATCCTCCATTGATTTTTTCTGTTTTCTGTACAGTAGGTATGTTCTTCAGCCAAAACTTGCCACATCACTCTTGGAGGTATGTTATTGATACCATTTCATGGCAGGCACATAAACTTGCACTTAGTAAGCATTTATTTTTTATTACTCTTCAGTCACAAGTATCGATTTCAGTGACTGCCAGTACTAGAAATAAGAAATATTTCTTATAGTAGTAGAAATAAGAAATATTCCTGAGAGCTTACCTGCTGTCCATGCTGCAACAAAAGCTATGTTCAGATATAGTCCAATAGAAACGCAGACTGAACATAATTTTTGTTTCTTTTTTACTCATCCATCCACCTTCCACCCTGAGCAGCCCAGGAGGATGTGCATGTCCGGCTTCAAACTCTCTGCATCCCGTACTTTAATTTTTGTCAACCATGGGTTGAACGGGCTCATTTTATCCAGGAATCATCACGAGCCAAACGTTGCACTCCTTCACGGCCAGGAGTGAGGGTGCAGTCCCTGATGCAGATCTCTAACAGCAGAATTTTGGCAGCTACACTCATACCACAAAATATTTTCACCTCCACAGCTATCCTCTGGGAAAGGTGTGCCTGTTATATCAAGCACAAGCTATGAGATTTTGGTCTTTTTTTGGTCAGCCTGTGTATGTGGTCCAGTTGTTTTCATTCCTGAATTGACCTGCTTATTCATCACTTATGTAAATAAATTGTTTTAATCTGTTCTACATCTTTTCTGTGCATCATCATTTCCCTGGTGAATTATTATGATACATTCAGGTGAAAAGCTGAATGTCCGTATTACTGAATGATGAAACAAGAAATTTAAATTAGGAAAAAAAAAAAAAACAACAGCAAAAAACCACAGCAATTTTAAGGCTCTGAAAAGGAAATTCACCTTTAAGGCAGGGTATGGGGTGTGGGGGGGAAGTCCTCTATTCTCCATTGCATTTTCTTTGTCCAGAAATATTTTGGGAACTATGAGGCTGTAGTATATATTTTTCGCAAGAGCCTACTGCACTAATTTTAGATTCTGACCGTGTTTGCTATATTGCAGGAACAGTTTTTCTTTGTGATTATTCCGCATCCTCTCCTCCCATTTCTTAAACAATGGGACAAAATTAAAAATGGGAAAAGAAACCATAGATACTAGCCATACAAATTAACACACTGTTGGAAGAATTACTGCAAACGGGAAAAATGAGAGATTGAACAGAAAGAGCTTCACTAAAAAAGAGAACAGGAAAAATAAATGAATCTTTTCAAAACTGAGAGTCTGAAACTGCTGTGGTTTAGATTTGATTTCTCTCCTTTCTTTGCATCGTGTATTGCATATGCAAGACAAATAAACTGCACATTACATGGCTTCTGTTGTTTGCTCCCCCTCCTCACCTTTTCTTTCTTAATCTGAAGTGTTACCTCAGAATTGTGTCATTGATGGTTGCTTAATATTGGCCCGACCAGGAAGAGATATTTTCTGTAAGAAGTTGGAAAGGATCTGGTATGAAATTGCCCTGATGAATTAACACATTGAGACAATGGTTTGCTGCACTAATGCATTGCTGTGGAGCCACTTTTAACACCAGTGCTGAGGAAATTACACAGGCAAGATTGGCAAGAGCAATAGGGAAGGATAGGTGTGGGAGAAAATAAAGGGACAGAGGAAAAAAACCCAACACACTAATTAGCTACAAAATGAAGTACCTTTGCAACCGCTTTTCACGGCCCCAGAAAGAGAAATGCTTGAATCTAGCAAAGAATAAATAGATGCAAAAAAAAAATAAAAAAAAAAAATTAAAAATCAGATCAGCTAATTGCCTAAGTAAATGTCAGCAAGGCTCTACTGTATTTGAAAATAGCTGAATTAAATTAATATGCTCTTGGATGACATATTTTTCCATGAAATAGTGGCAGAAAAGGCTTGCTTCAGGTTTGCAGGGAATGCCTGCCTTTGCCCTGTGCAGTTGTCATTTGAGCAGCCTGTGTTAGTAGCCACTGCAAACAGAAAACCATAACTGTTTTGAATGGCAGCCACATCAGAACGCTGCCTCGAAATACTATGCACTGACATCTCTGCTTTTTCGCTGAGGATCAAACATAAGGTCTCACACAAACTTTATTTCAAAGACTGGGTAAGGGATCTTTATATGCCACCTTTGCAAACGTTTATCACATGGCAAGACGTGGGGAAAAAGCCCTAAACCCACAGCAAGAGTTGCCCTTTTTTAATTCCCCGGGACAGAAATGATAATGCCCATTATTTTTGTTGTTAGCAATTATAAGTTGGCCACCTACAAGCTGGGTGGGATGCCTGGAAACAGTAAGTTTCCTTCCACTGCTGGTGTTCCATAGGAAAGGCAGATTTTTGAAATTTGGAGTTTGAATAGTGAAACTTTGAGCTGGTCTTAATGTCTTTTACTCGCAAACAAAAAAATATCTTCAAAATTCATGATCCTATGAGTCACTTGCCCCACCTATAGTTTATTAGTTATTTAATCTTATTCTGTTAAATCTATTTACATCCCAACCCTTGTGTTTCTTTTGTGTTCCCCGATTCCCCTTTCCTGGGTGGGGAGGGACCATCGGGTGACAGAATAATTGTCTACACGACAATAAATTGTTATGGGTTTTCTCAAACCATAAAAAACACAAAATCTCATTAAAATCACTCTTGTGCCTCTGGGTTGTGTTTATTTAGTATATTAACCACATATATACCACACCAGTGCTTTTACAGGTGTTCAGTAACAGGTTAGAGTTCACTTAAAAGCTGTCCCTTAACCAGTTTTGCATGTGTTACTGTCCTAAGATTGGAGACATTGGAGATTTTACTGTAACTTCTAGGTACAACGGTGATGATGTAAGTGCAGAAACAGAAATGCAGACAACCATACATACAAAAGTAACGAACACACATATGGATAGTACCTAGAAGCAATATAGAATATATTTGGAGATTTTTTTCATTCTCTCGCATTCAGATACTCAGCCAGCAATAGTTTTATGGAATCTGCACAAAGTGAAAATACTGTAACTTAATGATATTAGCTGACTCCTGAGATATGGAACAAGTCTCTACTTTCTGTACATTATTGCACATTAGTAACAAACCTAAGTAATTGTAATGTATGAAAATTGAGTTCCTTGACTGAAACAACCACCTATTCAGCAAACAAGTGTGGTTGATAAATGTTTCATTGTCACCAATATTCACGGAAAGGGGACTCGAAGAAATTTAGAGGGGGAATAAAAAATAAGAAATGTGAAAAACATTAATGCAATGCAGGAGATGGAATTTGAACAGGCACTTTTGAATGTGTGTTTATAGAAGTGTAATCAACTCCACATCATGTCTTTAATAGAGAAAATTAAATGCGGAAATTATGCTAATAGGATAGTACAGTTCAGAATTTAAACACAGGAGCTGGAAATTGGAGTTACACTTCCCACTGCGACTGAGCACGGGCTTTTCCATTTCAACTGACTGGAAATCTAAGCAAAAGAGATGTTATACCTGAAAAACCACGTACTCATTACATAGGCCCTGTTCTTTTAATGTGTCCAAATTAAAGCTGATGTTGGTAAATCAACACATCATGTTTTTTACTTTTGCATAAGTTCAGCACTCAGTTACCTAGGGAACACTGAAGAACTCTGCCTTCTGAATCCAGATAAGACAAGCTGAATCTTTTTTCTTCACTTTTAGATATACAAACCAAGTTGCAGTGTGTTGTATAGGACTGCAGGGCGCTGGCAATACCATGTCCCAGGAGAGGACTATGGGGTCTGGAGAAATGTCTGATAAACCTGGTAATCAGCCCAACGCTGCAGGGGAGTGAGGTGTGAATCTGTAATATTTGTTAGATTGAACACCTAGGCTGATTTCAAGGAAAAAATGCCTCTGGCCCCCAAGACAGCAGCTGCTGGCGTGTGCTGGGTGGATGTCTCCTCGGTGGATGTCTCCTCTGTGGAGGGGCTGGCATCCAAAACACTAGTGGGAGGCTAGCAGAGTTCTGGAGATTCTTTTTAGGAAGGTAAGATGAGCATTCTCCATCCGGAAAATGGAAAAGGAAAGGAAAGAAGAGGACCTTAGCAGCGAGCATTTGATAACCAACACCGTGAGATGTTTAGTCCTCTACAACAGCACATCATGACGTCCCTGCTCTGAACGGCTCTCTGGAGGGACCTGTTTTCCTCCCTGAAGCATAAAGAGAGCCTAAAAAAAGCCTCAATCAGTAAAAGTGCAGGGTGAGAATTCCATTATAGGTTCTCCCCTCCACCAGATCACTTTCTCTTTGGCTAAACTCTGATGAGTAAACAACACACATGTATTTGTGTACATATGTAGGTCTGTGGGTACGTCCTTCTGTAGATATACCTAAAAATGGGAACAATCATGCAAAACAATTCTTACTAGCTAGAAAATACGCAGTAAAGTAATTGCAGACAGCTTTAAAAATTTATATAAATTGTGTGATTGCCATTAAAACACTTGAGTGACTACAATTAAGATCCAGAAACATGCTTCCTATTCTGATAGCCTGCATTTTACAGCAACCTAAAATGCATATTTAAACAACACAAATATCTGAACTCATGTGCGTTTTCTCTCATTTTACGTTGGCTGGAGCAGCATTATGATGCAATTGATAAATGCTGCTATTAAATAAAAATAGATGTGATAGCAATATAATAGGCATGATAGTTCCCGCATCTGTGTAATTGGACAGCGAACTCCAGCCCACTCTAGTCCAAGTAGCCTCAGGGCACTGAAACGACACCTTATAGTGAATGTTTGACATCAACATACTGCTTCCATTGTCTAGTCGCTAGCTTAAAGGTATGGCAAACTTTTCAAAACGTAAGATTTTTTTTTTTTTTTTAAATTATTCCACTTGGATATTTTTCATCTTTAGAGATAGACTATTTTAAATTTATTGGCTTTGAGGGACACAGTTAAAATGCAACATGAGAGGAAAGATTAACAGATAACTAAAAGTCAGTCCTATACTAAAAATTACAATTGCTACAACTGGTAGAAGATAGATGGAAATACAATAGTTTGATGTAATTTACCATCGAGTAATTTGCAGTCATATACCTGTGCTTATATATTGTTTTCTGAAACAGAGTTCAAAGATTTACTGCAGCTCTGTACCTAGAAAGCAGAGAATATAGAAAAGGAAAAAAAATATCTCGTAACACCCTGAGCCATCAGATAACATTTTTATAGAGATCTTTAAGAAACAGGCTGTGCAAAGAGGTTCCTGGTGGTTGAATTATTGGATTCCCTTACAACTGAAATAATAACGTTAGAGGTTCTTCCTGGCAGCACAGATCTGCCTAGAAATGTGTAATCGTTAGTATAAAACTAGCATGTAACATTTGTGCTTGAAAAGTCAAACCAAATGAAAATACAATTAGCCATAGATTTCAGACAGTTAATCATTCATCCCGAGCTGCATATAAAAATTTAAAGCTCCGTAACAGACAGGCTGTGTTTATAAAACCTCTTCAAGACATTGTACTCTCAAGCTTAGCTGCAATTTTCA